>CAEGAE010063717.1:0-20862 GCA_903067095.1 Girardinus metallicus | reverse complement strand
TATATATATATATATTTTAACTGGATAGGGAATAGGATGTACAAGAAGCACCGTCTTCCCTTCAGATCTTTCAGTGGATTTGTTCAAGGTAATTCCAGAAGTCAGCAGAAATAAACTTTACAAATAAATTCACTTAAGTCTCTAACAACAGACATCAACGTAAAGGTTGCAAGTATAAGAAAAAAGAAACAGGAGAAGAGGTGCCGGTAAATGTTTTAAATTAAATGCTTTTTTTTTTTAAAGAACCATTATTGACAGAAGTGAGCTAACTAGCTGTGAAACCAACAGAAGCTGACACTGATAATGAGAAGGGAGGCTGACTCTACAGAGCTGCAGCAGTTTGCTGCTGCTGGGTGGAAATAATGTGAAAAAATTTGTAAGGCGACGCTGCATGTGGTTAGCCCAAAGTGCTCTGCCACACTTCTCATTCTCTTTCCTTTGGGATATATAAAAGAAAAGACGCATGTGGCAGCCATCCACAAGCATTTATAACACCCTGGCTTTTATTATTACATTTTGCCACTTTACAACCACAGGCGTCATTGTAATTTGAGGGTTTTATGTAAAAGATGGTCTATTAAAGTACTATTGAAGTAGTATATAACTGTGAAGTGGAGGGAAAATTAAGATTTCTTAAGCTTTTTCTTTTAACTAATAACTCTAAAAATAGTAGAGTGCATTGGTATTTAGTCTATTTACTCTGATACCTCCAGTGCAACCAATTGCCTTGTTAGCCACTTATTCAGTTAATAAAGTCAACCTGTGTTTAATTTAACCACAAGCTCTTCTGTAAGGCCTCGGAGTGTTGTAAAGGAAAATGAAAAAGTAGCATTTTGAAGACGAAGGAGCATAGCAGACAGATCAAGGAGAAAGTTCTGGAGAAATTTAAAGTGGTGGGTACATTTTAGAAAATATATATCCTAAGCTTTCAGTATTATACATCTATGTGTTAGGATGACCCAGTCAGACTTAAACTCAATTGAGAATCTTTGGCATAGTGTGAAAAGTTATGTTCACATGCTATCTTGTTTTACAAAGAAGATTTTATAGGAAAGTTTTAGATAGAGATATACTCTACACTTATAGACTATCTGTGCTTATACTTTGCAGGAGATTTCAGATTTTCATGAAAACCTATGAAAACATTTTGTGGAGTTCATTCTGCACAACTTTAATTTGTATTATCACATTAAAAAAAGAGTAGAACTTTCCTTTTTGGTGAAACCTTATAATGGCTTAGGTTACCCTGAGCTATTTCTGTAGCTATGTTGCTCTGCTGGTGGACAAACTTTCTCCTGCTGCTCTCCATTCACACATTTTTGACATCACTGCTGCCTTTAGGTTTATTTTTTTCTATCTGTATTGTCTTCATGGATGTTGCGTCTGGCCTTCTCTAATTGTGACATGTTCCAGGAACAGTTCATGGACTAGACCAGCTATTTACCTTGTCTAGTTAAAGCAACTGCAGGAATTGTTGGCTTTTAACTTTGCTTTTCACTGTTATTTGTGGTATACTGCTGTTGCCTCAGAGCTTACCTCATGTATTTAGCTGTGTTTCTCTCACAGACAAAGCCTCTAATGGAGCTACTGTACTACCATTAATAATCCACTTTTTCTTTACCATAGGAAGTACCTTCTTCAGTGCTTCTTTGTTTTATTTTCTCACTGCTCTGTCATTTCCAATGAAATCAGCTCTCCACAGTTGCTTACGTCTTTATTTGTGATGGATAGGTATAAAGTCACTTAATGTGATTGGTTGGATTCCTTAGATAGAAAACATTTTACCTACTGGAATGAAAAACTAAACTTGACAGGATTGCTTTATAACTAGGATCGAATAAGAATGCATGTAACACCTGAATCTTTCTGTACAATTGGATTAAATTGATCATACCTTTTTCCACATGATGTCATTTGTTTTAAGCTAAATTCAATTATATTAAAATGCCAACAGAATACATTGAAGTTGTGGTTGCAATGTGACAAAATGCAGAACGCATCAAAGAATATGGCGGCTTTTGCGAGGCACTGTGCCTCCTCACTGATGTTGAACAGATGTGTGTGTTTTTGCTAACCACTCAAATCGACAATAATCCCTTTGTCTTATTTATTAAAAAGTGTCACATAGCAACTTGCAATTGGTGGAAAATACAAGACATGACTTTTTGTTTTCATTCAACCCTCCACCACCATTGAAGCTGATTCTAATGAACTTACCAGTTAATTACATATGTGTGCATTGTTTTAAAAAATATATATCTTTATATATATGTCAAAGATTACATAAGTTATTGAAAATGTCTCTTGGATATTCTCTGAAATGACAGATGAAGGTATCTGCATACCAATAAGTATTTCAAATGAAAATGAATGTCAGATGGCAAAGCCAAGGGCAAAGACACTGATACTTCAGCCTACAGACCAAGAAAAACATAAAAAACTAGCAAGAACAAATTTTTTTTTAGTTTTTCAAATGACTATTTTCTACTGAAGTACTAATGATATTGTATAAATCTGAAATAAAAAATATATAAATTGCATGTTTTGTTACCAAAGCTGCTCTCACTAAAGTATTTTGTAATAGAAAGGTGATGACTGAAGTTTGTTATGGAACCACAGGAGCATATGTTAAATCTTCTGCTTCCCACACAGGACTCATTAACTGTTGTTCCATTGTACACTGTTTGTAAGTGTCTATGCGCTCCTGCTATTGAATAAGTAATTACCGTGTGCCTGCTGGGATTTCCTGACACAAGCTGGATGAAATGATTGACCTGGGGAGCTGCAGCTGATCAGACGAGGCAGGACTTCATACTGAGAAAACTCGACCCTCCCCAAAAAACATAAGGTGCTCTGTCTGCCGTTTTTTCCAGAGGTGTTATGTCAAGATAAGTTTTCTTTCTCTGTCTTTTTTATGAAGATGAAACAGAAGACCAACTATGGCAAAAAACCCGGAGAAAATCACACCCCTGGAAGAGAAATCAGGTCATGTGCAGAGATGGTATACTGCACAAAGTATGACTGACAGAGGCCCCTGGGCACAATATGAGGGAAGTAACCGGTGTGTGCATCTTGAAAACAAAAGAAGGTAGAAGGGTTGGGGGAGAAAAGGAGGACATTTTAGGGCAATCAGATGTAGAGGCTTAGTGGACCCATGTGAAATCTACAAATAATCCAAACAGAAGGCCTGGGCACAGCTGGGGAAATGGTACAAAGATGACAGGGACAAATAGAGACATTACTTTCCCAAACTTGGGAGTCACAGTCAGGCGGCTGTAGGAAGACAAAGACAAACTTAGGTTGCTGTGCTATAATATCTCTTCCTAGGACTTCAACGCCAGCAGCACTTTGTGTCGACTACTTTTAATAGACTCAGATTAATGTTAATATGTTGGCACCTTGGTCACGTTTCTCATCGTTTCACTTAAATAGACATTGCTGGATGTATGAGAGTCTGTTTACGTTTATTTTGACCCAAAGTCATTCTCCATAAACAAGTGAAATATGTTTTTCTTCTTTTGATATTCTCAGATAGCCTGATCTGGAGTAAGGAGGGGGTGATGGGTAACTGTGGATTACAGTTTACTCTCATTCATATTTAATGTTATGGTTCATCTTTAAAGTGGCAACAAAATGTAGCCTCTTTTTTAATTAGGTGGATCTGAATATTCATTAATTACTGCAAACTGTGACAGAGCTGTCAGTTTTATAGTCAGTAAAGTCAGATTTTTTTTTTACAATTTAGTTATTATTTTTTTAGCAACATTTGAGAGAAAGTGATCCAAACAGCATTGTTGTATCATATTTAATCATTTGCAGTGAAATATATCTTACTTCCTAAATGTCACGGCAGATTTCCTATACTGATAAACCATAAATGTATTGATATTTACCTTTGTTATCATAAGACAGAATAATAAGCTGTAAAAAGAAGTAAAAACTGTAAAGATTTTGTCTAAGTGGAGAAACAATGCAAGTGGCTAAACACAAAAGAAATCAGGTGATTAATTTTACCGCCGTAGGCATTCACCATTAACATGTGTGCAGTGTGTTCCTTAATACTGCAAAAAGGTTAGCCAACAAACATTATTTCATGATTTATGTTACCCAATTGTCGCTTAAGAGTTCACATTTTTAAAAATACGAATAACAAAACATATTATTTAGTTTTATTTCAGTTCATGTGCATCTTTTCCATGTGGTGTTTTGTGCAAAAGTTGTTGCTCCAAGCAGCAGGACTTTCTTGTAATATTTTAAAGTGGTTTTGCTAAACTTTTTTTTCAGACAAACAGGATATCAGAAAGCAATTGGTCCAAGTTATTTAGCTTAACATGTAGAAATACAAATTCTTACATGATGTCAAGGTCACACCCTAAGTGTTTTTGGTTGAAAACCTGGATCAAAGTTTCCTGCAGGATGGTGAATCTTTGTAGGATTTTCTCAAATTCTTTTGAAATGTCTTGCATGCTCTATGGTTTGAAATTAGAGAACCATCTTAAAGGTAGGTTCGAGCACAATCATATCCTTGGACTTCCTTTATATAGTGGATGTAGATTATTTCCCGGTTCGTAAGCTTATTCGCTTCCACGAGTCTGTTCATGCGACCTGTCAGACTCAGAAGATAAGCCCAACACACGAACTGCAAATACATCAATCAGCGGCTCAGACAGAGAGGTGTAACACCAACATCTCTGTTTCTTGCAGATTAAGCCTATCTATCTAATCTAATCTATCTATCTATATCTATATATATATATAGACCTATATCTATATATAGATCTATATATATATATATATATATATATATATATATATATATATACATCTTTCTATGATCTTTGTAACCTGACTGTTTTTCCTGTTTGCAAAATGTATTGAAAAACCTTATGAGGAATTTAATGTGTCAGATTTATCTTTAGGCAATGACAGATGACCATCTCCTTGACTTATGTTATGGAAATTTCCTCCATTATGCAGCATCTTGCGGAAGTCTAAATTTGCCTAGTTTTTTTATTTTGTCTTTAATGCATCTCATCAGGATTTTACGAAATAGACCAACAGACAGCAGAGCATAACTGTGAAATAGAAGTAGTGAAAAACATAGACTTCGTCCTTTTTAAAGATAAACACGTAAAAAAAAGTGGCCAGCATTTCTAGTCAGCCCCATTTACTCTAATGTATGAAATAAAATTCAGTGCAACAAACTGCATTTGGAATCGCCTATTTAGTACATGGAGTAACTGCAGTATAAATACAACTGCTAGGCGACAATTAAAGTAGCTGCTAAAGGCCCCTGGTAAGTCTGGAGGAGGGGCAGAGATTTTCAGCTCATGTAGAAGGCTCTGATTGCTATAAGTCCTACAAACCTCAAATCTGAATTTATTTGAAAGAGTGGCAACAAAAAAAATTTTTCTCGTAAGAAGTAGCATTTAAAGTTTGTCACATGACATGTAGGAGGTACAACATGCAAAAGAAAGTGATGTAATCAGATAGTTAACACTTCATAACACCCTGGGTAGTAGCAGCATCATGCTAGGTGAATGTGTGTACAAACACTAGCTGAACTACATCATATGCGTCTTTGGTGTATCTTAGTTCTTTTGTTACTTTTGGAGAATCAAGAGACAGATTTCTCATAATTTTTTTTTTTTTTAAATGAGAAACTTCATGTGTGGATCCTGTAAATATCCGCCTGAAGAACAGGATAAACATGTTAACACAAACTCTTGAGTGAACGAAATAAAATACAACCAAGAAGGCAAATAACAGTCATATTTACTGTAAGCTTTACAATCAGTGTAATAAAATGCACATTAGGAATAGTTGTAAATGTATTTTTTTTTATAATTTATTGTAACTTCAAACAAAAATAATTTCTACAAAAAATATTCAAATAATGTCATATAATTGATACGTGGTTTTACATTTTTCCTCTTTCCTTTAGAGCTCTGATTAGTTGAAAGTTGGTAAACTCTGCTTCCTGAATACTGTGAAGATTAAATCTCGTTAAGCGTGGCAACAATCACTCATTCCAATGACAACCATAACAGTGACTAATTTCTCCTTCTTTTTTTTTTTTTAACTCATAACCCCTTCCCCTGGATATTATATAATATGTATAATCTCAGCGACTTCTACTGGGTGCGTTTAGATAAAATGACTGACGGTACAATTCAAAGTAAAAATGCATCAGAAATAGAATAAATGTAAAATCAAGTCTCATCGCCTGAGGAGAAATGAAACTTGGTTAATATACTATGTAGGCCGCAGCAGCAGAATTAAACAAGCTCATTCTGACCCGTCTGTCAAGTCGATGCATTTGACCACACACACACACACGCCTTCACGCGCTCAGATTTACTCACACACACACACACACACATTAGCTGTCAGTCAGTCTAACAGATGAGAGATCTTTAGCTCAACCAAGAAGAAGGAAACGGAAAAAAATAAAAAAAAATAAAAAATAGATCCCCGTGGTTACAACAGCCATTCCCTTTGAAGTGAAACAGTGGTGATTTAAGTGTTACTTTTTTATGCTTTTTGGTTTGATGCACATTGCTCCAGCTGAGAAATAAAGGGAACAGTGGTTGGTATCATTTCCTTCCCCTTTGACTGCATCACTTTTCTCTGAGGCGTTTGTTTCTCTGCTTGTCCATTCCCCACACCTGAGCACACACACTCGGTGTCGTAACAGTCCTGTGAGGTGTGTGTATATATGTGTGCTTTGCGAGGGCTTAGGTAGTGTGTTTGGTGAGAGTGTGTGCATGTTTGAGTGCTGTGCCACAGGGATTGGGGGTAGTTCTGGAGGGGGGTGGGGGGCCCATGGCCAGACATGCCCTCCTCCACCTCATGTTCCGGTTCCCCTTCCATGTGCACACACTCCTAGTGTCTGAAGGGCGGGTAGGTAGGAGGAGGCGGGGGTTGGGGGCGTCTTTTTGTGGCTCAGTGGTGTGATAACGTGGTCAGCAGGTAGCTTAGAGTGCACAGCAGCAGGGCGGCCGTGGAGAGGCGCGGCGAAGAGGCGCCGTTGCAGTCCTTGCCCGATTCGCAGCGGGACTGTTGGCACAAGACCCCTTTGAACTCTGGAGGACAGACGCACTTCTGGTTCATGTAGCACGTTCCTCCGTTCTGGCACAGCAGCATCTCCTCGTCGCAAACGTTAGCTGTGAGCAGAGGTGAGGAGGGGAGAGGGGGGTGGAAAAAGATGAAGGGAAGGAGGGTCAGTTTGATCGGGAACAAGGGATAGAGCAGGAAGAGCAGAGTTCAGAGCGGAGAGAACAAAGTGGGAAGGACAGTGAGGGAAGGAAGGAAAGAAGGAAGAAGGGCAAGATAAATGCTCCAGTTTTTTCCTTGGGGACATGAGAAAGTAACACCTGCTTTTTTTTATTTTTCCCTATTTTTGCAGCCCTTCCAGTTTTCCTTGAGGTTGCACTTTCCCGGGGTCGAGTCAGAACTGTTTTGTCACACCCAGCAGAATAAATAAATAAACTTATGAAATATGCACATGTGGAATTTGTTAAGTAATGATCTGAGAGAGTTGGCGCGTCATTAAAGTGCTATAAAAGGCATTAGTGAGAGCACAGACAACAGCAGTTGGATATTTAAAAATACCTGACCTAAAAATGTTCACAAAGAAAAGGAGGATTTGGCTTCTGTGGCCAGGAATTATTTTTTTTTCTTCCTTTACAGAAGAAACAATTAGTTTGCTGTGATGTATTTAACATCTAACTTTAAACAAACAGTACCACCGGTAAGAACACTGTATATTTTTTCTCATTTGTCATTATTAAACCAAAGGCGGGTTCCATCCACATCTGTCTTTTTAGAATATATATATTCGAGACTGAGGCACCCGACTAGATGGTAGATGGGAGAGGAAGGCGATTCTCTGTAATGGGGTTAAGGTGTGACAGGGTCATCAATTTAAAAAGCAGTTGATGCCTCTAATGAGCTACATGATCTATTCCCCTGTGTGTAAAGAAAACATTGGGAGCAGCCACGAGTTAAGTGGCCGGTGCACTCGAAAAGGTCCCGGAAAGGCTGCAACATCCCCCCACCCCCCATTCTGCTCTCACTCACGGTAACAGCCTTGTTTCCAGTAGTATCCCGGCAGGCAGTCGTCACATTTGGCCCCTGCCGCGCCGTCTTTACACTGGCAGAAGCCCGTGCCGTTACACCGGTCGTGGATGGAGCCCAGCTGGTTGCAGTTACACTCTGAGGAAAGGCACAGAAAATTTAAGAGATAAAGATTTGACTTGTTAGCCGTGGCATTTGTTTGCTGAACATGTCGAACTCAAGGCCCAGGGAGGCTAACTGCGATCCCCAAAGTTTTTCATGTGGCCCTCTAGGCTCTTGAAGGACACATGAAAACAACCTTCAAACAGTTGTGAGCTTAAATATGATTTTATATCAAACAAATCAAAGTGGTTTTTATCTGTATGTTGCCAAATAACATCAATTTGAAAATGTTTCTTATTATTAATCCAAGAATTATTGATAGCAAAGACAGGTATTTATTAAAATTTTAACAGTTTGCTAATGGGTTTTGTCAATTAATTCTGCAACGACCGGAACTTTGGGGACATTTTGATTCCAAAATGAAAACAAATTTGACACCCCCACTGTAGAGGATGTGCATTTTTCGTCCTAGTTCATTATCATCATGATATAGTTTTGGCAATAGTATTTGGATTTGTATTCCTGCTGAAACAAGAAGCTTTCTATGCAACATTTTAGACCCTATAACTACAAACTTTATTGTGTTTTCATAGGAATTTGAGGTATAAACCAACACAAAGCAGTGCACAATTTTGAAGTAGAAGGAAATGTATTTATAATGTTCTTTAGGCAACATATCTAACAGGTGTGGATCTTTGCATCTCCTGTAGTTTTACCATTGGCCTCTAGGATGCTTCTCTTCTCCCAAAATTAAAAATCGTGCCATAATTTTTTTCATTTTGAGATTGTTAAAGATCAGGACTTTGCTAAATAACATAACTCTGCTTTAAACATCACCATCTTACTTGATCTCTGACCTGTTTGCTGTGTTCCTTGGACTGTTTGTTCACTAACAAGGCGACGCCTGCCAGCTAATTCAGGTAGCCACCTCCAGTGGAGATGCTGCTTCACGCGTGATATTTCTCATACTCTGCAGGACATACCAAGCATAGCCTAATGATTTCTATGGTCTAGTTAAGCTGCAAAACCTCCAGCTGCACTGTGTTTCCTCCTGTGCAGCTTCTGCTTGGAGGAAACAAGCAGAAGCTGTTTCTGCTTGTTTCAAGTGGTTTCAAATTCAGCTTCTGAATTTGAAACCACTTTTTTCTACTTTGTGCTCCTCCATCACATTGTATCCAATTAAAATACATTGGGTGTTTGTGGACAAAATGTAAAAAAAAACAAAAAAAAAAAAAACCAAAAAAACTTCTAATACTTTTTATAATAGTTGCCATTGTTTTATATTTACTATATTGTTTTGTCTGAATTTATTCACATAATTTATAGAGTTAAGTCATTTTAACCTTGTTTTGTTTCACCTTTTTCCTTACCAAAACAAATTCCTAATTTGTTCAGGGACAGGAGATGGAAAACAGGAATTTAGCTTAGTCTGGTGCTCTTACAAAAATGTTAAATAAAGTGTGAGAATTTTCCCTGCCAAATAAATCAAGACATTTCACATTTCAAATCAGATCCACAACACGGCAGGGAAAGCGGAGTGTCTTCAAAGTACAGATATAGCAGGCAGTATTGCAGAGATTCAGATCTTATGTGTAATCCTTTTCTCTCGGCTAATTATCACAGTTTCACCCCATTTTTACCACCTGCGAGATATCTGAAGCAAAAGCCTCATCCACCAGCTCTTTTGTAATATTTGCAGATATTTTTAGCTCTCTGGACCAAACCATGTGCTTCGTAACAACTTTTTCCTGTTAGTGTCTACAGCATGAGTACACAAACTGACTGAAGGTCTACTTGAGGTTAAACTAACGAGCTTTCCACAAACTTGTCACATGCTTGCTTCCAGACAACAGCACGGATCTCGCCGCCTTGAAGAATTTGCTTTGACTTTCTTCACATTCAGAGAAAAAAAATAAAAAAAACCCCATCAAAATGACAAGTGTCCTTTTAAGTCGGAAAGTATTTATTTCAGACGCTGATGACAACCCTTCAACCACGCGGAGGCGCAACCTTTTTCATCACATCTGATTTCAAAAGTAAGTGTCAGAAAGGTGGTGCTATTTTCAAAAGCTGGCGGAGATGCAAAAAGCCCCTCTTTTTATGCCGCATTATTAACCAGTTTGTTCAGAATCTGATTCAGACTTTATTGGAATTTGAAGATCTTAGATTCAGATGGACCAGATCTTAGGAACCGGTATACACCGCAAGTAACATGAAAACAGTTTTGCAGCATCGACAGAACTCAGATGAATACAAAGAGCCTTAAATATATCTAGCTGAACAAATCATCGTTTGACCAAAAGGTGAAGGCAATTTTTTCATCATAAAGTCAGAATTTGTGATTTACAAGGTGAGAAAAACAAAAAACAATCACCTGCTGAAGACGTAATTTTGATTTGTAAAATTGGAAGTCCCAAACCGACCCTAGGTTCAGATTCAATATGGCTGCTCAGGATGGGAGTAATAATTAATTCACATTCTAAGATACAAAGATATAGAAAATAGGTTCATGAAGATGATATGAAATGATTGTATAACTTAAAATTCAACACTATTTTGTGAATATCTAGAGTTTATCATTTTTTAGAATAAAAATAATCTTCGATAATTTCAGTTAAGACATGTTTAGAATATATATTGCTGTTCCAACACTTATCACTCTAGTTGTAATATAGTTCTAATGCCACAGAAACTTTAAAAATTATTTGTTCTAAGAAAAAAATTCTTAATCATTTGGTTAAAGTTTGATCCGTCTAGAAATGTTAGATTTAGAACTAGAACTGTCAAATAGAGCCAAGACTCAGTTTACTTTGGCGCCAACAGGAAGCTCCGAAGGAAATGCCTCCTTTAACGACATTTGTAGTGTTCTGCAGTATTCTCACAGTACTTCAGGTCATTTTAATCACAAATAACTAAAATAGGGAAGGGGCTTTACTGCTCTTGTAAGTGCAAGCAATCACCCAACCCACCCAGCAATCTTTAATAGTCAATCTCATCAAAACAACAGAATAGCTCAACAACTACTTTCTCCCTTTCTTCAAAATAAGAAAGGGAGAAAGTAAGAGTCCCAAAAACCACTCTAATGAGACTGAATTCAATTCTGTGACCATTTCCAGACTTTGAATTGATAAGTTGGACAAAGCTAATCTTGCAAATGAAGTTAGTAAAAAATATTTAAAACACAAAGTTAAGCTGACAGAACAATATTGAAAAAAACAACAAAAAAACAACCAACAAATAAGCAGGAAAGTGATTAATATTTCAGTTCTTGATCTTAAGCAGTGATTATCAAGTATATTAGTCAAGCTGTTTGGAAGATGTTCCTTGCTCTAGAGACTGTGGATGTCTTTGGCCGTGCTCGGTATGCCACTGTGCAGGCAGATGAGCTGATGGGGGCTTATTTGTGCTGACTCTAAGGCCGGGAACCGTGTGTGCTCTGACTGTGGTGAGTTCACCCTCCAGCCTCCTGCCGTTCACCTACAGATGGCTTAAAATCAACACCAGATTTCACCTCCACAGCTATGCAAACAGATTGTTCTCCAACACGAACGCTTCGCAAAAAAGCAGCCGTTGACGTATGCAAATAAACGGCAAGTGTACACAAATGTGCAATAGTAAATATTTACTCGTTTTAAACCGGTCATGTCCCGCACTGTTCTTGCTCTGCACTTCAGCATAGTGGATATGATGGAAGTTTACAGTGTTGACTTTCAGCTTTAAGGGTGCCTGAGGCTGTTTGCACCATTCATATTGTAGTCCGTCTTGCTTCAGGGTACAAAGGCAACAGGCCCAAAACACAAAGTTTTATCTCCAGACTATGGGAATCTCTTGTCAGTTCCTGTACATGTTGTTGTGCTGGTTCTGATCTGATTGAAAGAGAATAAAAATAAGAGAAGCATACTTTTTTTATTTTCTGTTGCAGTCTACACGATTCATGCGCATTTCAGCATTCAGGATATTCTTAATTCTTTATGTCACATCTACTACTGGCGTTTAATCTTTTAATCGTATACTTATCCTAACTGCTCTTCTGCAATAAGTCCAGGTATAAATTTTCCTTGATACTAAATATTTAACATTATAGTGGTATTTAAACAAAGTGGAAGCAAGTGGGAATGAGAGCAAATCAGCTCCAAAGTGATAAGCCACTTAAAATCACAGAGCTGACGCTGAGGCGCATAGTCCACGTTGGTCGAGTCAACAGCTGCTTGATAAAAGAAGATAATAATTACAGTAATAATCAATTTTATTTATAATGTCCTTTACATCTCAAATTGAAATGGAAAATATGAGTTCAATTTATTCATAAATTAGAAAATATATTAACGTGGTCAGAAAGACTTTTCCAAGGGGAAATGATGTTCTGTAGAAACATTGTTTTTTTTTGTTGTTTTTAAAAAAAAAAAAAACTTATTCTTTTACATTATTTCCCAATACAGCCACAAATGTTTGTGTACTTCATTGAAACCGACTGGAAGTAGAGTAACTGTGATGCAGAAAGGACAAGGATACAGGATTTTTGGAATGCTTTCAAAAAGAAATCAGCAAAATGTTAGATGTATTTGTACTCACCCCCCTGCCCCCAGAGTCAATGTTTTGTGGAATCACCTTTTGCTGTAATTACAGCTGCAAGTCTTTAGGGGTCTGTCTCTCCCAGGTTTGAACTTTTAGAGACTGATTACCAAAGAAGGTCCTCCTTTCTAAAGTCGCTCAGGCTCAGTCAGATTGGATATAAACTATCCGTGAACATCCATTTTCAAGTCTTTCGGCAGATTCTAAGTAAAGGCCATTTTAACACGTGAATATGCTTTGATGTAAACCACAGGTGTCAATCTCTGGCCCCTGAGGGCCGGTGCCCTGCAGCTTTTAGATGCTTTTCTGCTTTGACACACCTGAATCAAAGAATTAGGTCATTAGCAGGACTCTGTAGCACTTGACTGCATGCTGAAGAGCCAATTCAGCTTGATCCAGATGTTGGATCAGAGGTGTATCTAAAAGTAGCAGGAAACCTCGAGGACTGGAATTTGACATCCCTGATCTAAACTACTTCAAAATAGATCTGTATGTTTAGATGTTTAGCTAAAGGAAAGCTTCTCCAAAGCATAATGTCACCACTGTGGTTTTTTTTTTTTTCTGACAAAGAGTGTGCTAAGGGTGTTAGCTTCCTCCCCTTCATCGCATTATGCATGTGGGCCAAAGTGTTTGCATTTTTAGAAAAACTTCTTTCACATTTCAGTTGCGTTCCCTACATGACTTATGGAAAACTGCTTACAAATTTTCTATAGCAATTCACCAGCGTTGTGGGTCTCTTGGTTTCTCCCCAGCACCTTGTTGCTGAAAATGTGCTATATAAATAAAATTACCTTTACCTTACCCTAATTAATGCTCCCCTTTCTTGGAATATTTGTTCATTTGGACGAAATTAACTGTTCTGTATCCTCAGCCTTCTTGAAGAAACATTTCCCCAACTTTACCTCTGAACTGCCTGATGTGCTCCTTCGTTTTAAGATGCTGCTTGTTCACAAAGGTTTACTATTAAAGATCGGAGGCCTCCGCAAAACAGCTGGACTTGTGCTGACATTAATTTACAGGCTTTGTAAAGTTTACTGGCAGCAGATGACTAACTTCTGCAGGAGCCTTTGCTATGGGAGTTACTGCTACCCAAAATTTAACTTACTGCATGTCCTGCACAACTCAGCACAACAATTTAGAAACTACAGAGTCATGCTAAATAGAGTAAAAAAAAAAAAAAAAAAAAAAAATCAATATTTATAACAGTCCAGTTCAATTTTAGATAATTTTCATATGTTTTATTGTATGAATGGTTCATTTTTTGTTGTTTGTTTCAAATTTAATCCTCCATCCACAATACTGATCGGTTATTCCTCGGCTTAAAACCACATCATATGAGTAACTGTGTTAATTTTCAAAGTAGCATCCATTTATGTGCTCCTCTATTAGACGCAGAAAAAACAATCCCACTGTGCTGCTATATTGACACACACACACACACACGCCTACACACACGCGTTGATCTGACCCCCGCCCCTCTGCACACTCTCATCGACTCCCAACAGACTGACCGATGCAGACGTTCTCATCATCCAGTTCGGCAGAGGCGTTGCGGAAGTATCCCAGTCTGCAGTGTTGGCAGTTCTGGCCTCTGGTGTTGTGCTTGCAGCTGACACAAGTGACGATGTTCAGGTAGTCGATGTAGCTGCAGCGGTTGGAGTGGCCGTAGCACTCACAGTCTGAATGAAAAGAGACACATTTCAGTTCAGTTCCCAAGTAAAACAGGTTCATATTTTGACTTCAAAGTGTAAATAACCAAAATGGGGAAAGAGGGGGGATTTTATCGAGGGTGGCAGGAAGAAGTGCAAACTGATCTGCTCTAACCAATTCATCAGACAGGGTTAGGCGTCAGTTTGAAGAATAAACTGCTCTGCTTGTGTTTTATGGGGTGCATCTCTCACTCTATATTGGCTCCATAAAGACAAACCACTCCCTCTCCATTAGCACACTCGCAGGTTTGCTGAGTCTGCTTTGGTGTGCTGCACTGATTACTGAGGGGAATTCCTCCATCCTGTGTGTTTCTGTGGGCGAGTATTTGTGTTCATGCATTTAATCTCGTGTAGGTTCAGGCATGTTAATTCTGCCTGGGAATTTAATTACGTTACCAGATGACTCGATTATAAGCCGCAAAATCATAAACTGGGGAGTGGGAAGTGACGGATACAGTCGGTGTTTCTGGACCTGAAGCGGAAACTTGCGAAATCAGCCTGACCCTCGTTAGCGTGATGGGTCCAGTCGAGAGCGCAGCAATAAAATGAGCTAGATAAAACTAGCTGAAATTTAAATGAGATGCATTTGGGGCAGTCCTCCTCAGCAAGCTTGTTCTCCTTCAAATCAAACCCATGGGTCGTTCATGCGTGGAATAACAACTTTATAATCACTTTTAGGAATATGAGAGATCCAGTGCTCATGAAAGCTTGAGAATGATCAAAATTAAGGCTTTATTAATTATCATCTTAATGAAAACATGGTGTGGTTTATATAATATATATTTAACTGGAAAATGTTTTTGGGTATTATTATCGCCACATGTGCAGCAGATGGTGAATCCTCCCGTAAATGATTGGCTTGAGTTTATTAAGGAGCCCTGAAACATTTGCATTAGTCTGTGCAATGTACCGCTTCACATTGATTGAGCTGTTGCTCAAACTAATACGTTCTTTTTTTTTTTTTTAACACTGTATTCTGACTTTCCTGTGCTCGGTGACTATGATGCTTGATTTTCAATTCAATCTGACTCCAACAACTTTCACTAAACCTACAGTTGTTTGAACAATGCAGCTGAGGTGAAATATTTAAACAATGAAGAGCTAATGTGAACACAACGTTTATAACTTTGACAATAAAGACATGTTGCATGAAATGACATGTAAAAATACATTGTCTGTGTGTGTCTATACACTGCTATAATTCAGTATGCTATAATTAAATATTAGCCTATAGATTGCTTAAAGTTTGTGATTTTGCAGCTGCTTTTTGAGGACAGGTTCTCAACATCAAGGTAGCGCCAGTGACACAATCGCTGCGGTTATCTGCAGCTGTGTTTGGGCGAGAGGCAGAGTTCACCCTTTGCAGGTCGCCAGTCCGTCACGGCAAAACTAACCGAAACAAACGACAACAACAAAAAAAAAAAAAAAAAAGTAAAAATGTGTAATGACTGGAATAATTTCTCTTCAGAGAGAGATTAATGATATTAGGAGCAGAGGTGTCTGCATTGTGCAGAGGCGGTGCAGCCGTCGGTGGAGCGGTGTTGCTCCACTCTCGCTGATTATCTTGACTGAGGCCGCTTCCTAATTAAGCTTTTATTAAGCTTTAGAAGTTGGCTGCAGTAGTGTGCTGCAAGGCATCACTGTCCTCTAAAGAGGCTTTTACCGGGCATGTTTATGCAAATACACATTTAAATGCACATTAAAAAGTCGGAGTTTAGCTGTTTAATCAGCCGTCACATTATTATTATTTTATTATTGTTCGGCTGATGATGCCAGCTAAAATATTAATGAGCCGGTTTAAAGGAAGCCAACGCAAGGAGAACCATAAAGTGCCTCTCTCAGCACTGAGGGAACCAGTAAGCAGTAGGGGAGACCTGCCTAATTAAATATAAATGGCCAATTACTTTCCAGACTGGAAAGGCAATGGGACATTCTTCCTCAAATTAGTGTTATGAGTCAAGATGCAGGTTTATTGGTATTTATCAGTTGTGAATGGTTAACAGTGAAAGGTCACAGTGAGAGAAAGAGGAAAACCGTCCGGATTGACTATTGAGAGTTTAAAGCGATAATTGCATAGTTTCCAAACAAGCACCCATTTCAGAGGAGAAAAAGAAATGTGAACAACCAGCAAGTGTTTGAACAGCAGCATGAACACAAAGTGCAGCTTCTTACCTTAATCATGAACACAAAGTGAACACAGCCATGAGAGGGGAGCCGGCGCAGAGGGAAGGAATGAACAAAGAGGGACAGATGAAAAAGATGGAGCAAGGGGAAGAAATTTTTCCACAAACGTTCCACTTTAACACCAAAGAATCCAGAAGGTGCATTGAGATATGCACCTTCTGGATATATCTCAATGAACCTTATGTCTGGTTCTTCGGACCTGCTGCTAAAAATATCGACCTCTTACCTTTAAAATTGTCATATATGATCCCGAGTAACTGTTTGACCTGAGGCTCTCCTGAGATCAAGAGTTTCAGAAGCCCTTTGGGGAAATGAAGGAACCTTTGTTTAAGATTCATGTCATTCACCATGCCACAGTCTTCTACTGCACTTTACATTCTCACAGCTGGAGTCTGCATAGCCTAGAGGACAGTGTCAGAACAACACAGGAGTCTAAAGAGGAATCTAATAGATTAGGTGTTTGGGATTAAAGCCTAAGTCTTCGTGAGAAAATGGGTTGAAATTGTTCTGCAAAGCTGATGGACTCTATAACTACTGCAGAGTTCTTTACTGGTTGGACATAACTGAAAAAAAATTCATTGATAAAAAAATGTTTTGTGTTGCTTTCTAGATACAAATATGTTTTGATTTGGTTGAAAAGGCGATGTGCTCACAGGTAGTAATTTGTGCTAATTGTTTTTCTGAAACAAACTAAAAAGTAGGAAACCAGAGTGGAACTGGTTTAGAGTTTCTTGGGTGTTGACAGGAAGTCATCCAAATTCCTAGTTTCACTTGAGAAGATGGGCAACTTTAAAAACACTCCCTCCAGTATTCATATCATAGTTTGATCTTCAGATTTTACCGTCAGAAGTGACTTCACAGCAAGTGTAGCTTACTTTGTCCCTTAGCAATGTCACACTTTAAAATGAACAACCATGAGAAGAGGTTGCTCGCATACTTCACGCAGCAGATTGAGATGTTTCAAAAACGCACTTCATTTCTTCACGTTAACAACTCATTACATGTGTTTTCATACACTAGCATTTATGGGATGATAAAAAACAGAACTCCTACACCGTAAGCAGGGCAGCGAGCCTCACTTCAGCACAAATACTGCTAACAAATAGTTGCAGAAAAACAATAAGCTCTGCTTTGGCAATCCCATAAGCCTGCCTCAGCTGTGTAACTGTGTAATCAATATGTACAACCAGTTACAAACCTCTGTGTGACTACATCGATACAGGATTCTACCTTTCTTTTTCCCTCTTTCTTTGTCCTCGTCGTCTTCTTTCCGAACACCATGTCTTATGGTCCCGTGACCACCTCCTCCTCTCCCGTGGTTTGCAATGATACTGTGCTCTACAAACGAGCCACAACTCAAAAAATCAATTTATATTCATTCAGCATGGTTTAAATCAGGAGTGGTTTACCGAACAAAATAATTTGCCCCTTTGCTAATTACTTCAGTTTTTAAGTTTTAACTTTACTGGACATACAGACATTTTTATTAATGCCAGAATCAAAAAAATGAGTTTGACACCATTAAGCAGGCTGAAAAATCTGCAAAAGCAAGTCAACATGCTTTGGCCTAAAGAAATCCAACAACAAATGGGAAAAAAAAAACAAAAAAAAACCCCAACAAATCTCTGACATCCATCAGTCTGGAAGTTGTTACAACCGTCTTCATCGTCACATCTAAAGGCCCTCGGGATTTTTGGCAATATATTACACCAACATTCAAACATGTTAGATGTTGGCATAATGTTGCTGACTTGCTGTAACTATA
Organism: Girardinus metallicus; assembly: GCA_903067095.1. Taxonomy (NCBI): domain Eukaryota; kingdom Metazoa; phylum Chordata; class Actinopteri; order Cyprinodontiformes; family Poeciliidae; genus Girardinus; species Girardinus metallicus. Next base: position 2,451 of record CAEGAE010063717.1, on the reverse strand, counting down.
GATAACCATGATTTGTGCTCTCTACCACAATGGAAAACATGAACGTCTGTCCAGCTTGGGGCTTTAAGCTGGGTCATGAAGTTGGTCATTGATCTGAATCACACCATGAAGTCCACCTCTGAAACACTCGGAAAATAAAAATTAAAAAGTCTAGACTATGACCGAGATGCTGAGCATAAACTTGAATAGACTGCTCACGCTTGCGACGTGGCTAAATTATAACTATTTTTCAGAGAGCGGTGAGCCAAAACTCCTTGACAATGGTGTAAATGACTCCTTGCCAATTAACATAGCTATTGGGTTTAGGAGGCAAATACTTTCCCACATAGGTCAAGGTAGGTTTGAATAGCTTATACCACAATAAATGAAATCATAATTATAAAATTTTCTTTCTTTCTTTTTTACATTTTCTTAGATTTTTTTTTTTTTGACAAGTTGAAACATTTAAGTGTGAGGAAAAAATATAAACTGAAATAAAACTGTAAGTGGGCAAATACTTTTCATAGCACAAACATTACTCCAAAAATCAGCATCACTCACAGATTTGTGTATAAAAAATTGACATCGATAATTTAATTTAAAAAAACCAATACCAAATGCTTAAAACACTCTGATTAGAGTAAAGCTGCATATTTGATCTTGACTTCATATAACATGTAGTTTGTTTTTTTTTTACTTCCTGCCTTCAACATCACTAAAGGCCTTCTATAAAATAATATGGCACTACTATAACTACCAGATCAAGATTTAGCAGTGTTGCTCATGTTGACTGACAGGTAATTATTCAGTTGAAGAGATAAGTTTAGATGCATTTTCCCCTCTCACTGGGAGCTGCCAAGCCTAATTTGTAGTAAATGTTTATGTACTCCGCTTCCGCTGCCTCACATGTAATGTAGTATTCATAGCTACTGTAAATCTACAAGCGCGTCGCAATGACTGCATAAAATCGAAGTACCTTCATTTTCAGCCCTACTGTGGCCGTGAGCGTCCTCCCTGTCCTCCCCGTGCCGTGATGGGATTGTTGTTTTGTGGCCGTGAGCGCTGTGTGCGTGCTCCTCAAAACCATGTGCGACTGAAATGCCATCATCAGCAGAGATGTAAGAAACGTTGATTTGTAGGAAGATCTCTACAACAGCATGTAAAAAGGTACCTGTCCTGTGAGTTTCCCCGCGCCCTCCACTTTCCAGCTGATGTACAAATGATGTGGATTTGTGGCCGTGTTCTTCAGACTTATGAGGGTCTTCACAACCAGAAACAACATTTTTTTATTAGGAGATTCCAAATGTGACTAATGAGGAACTATTCTATTCTATGCTATGCTCTATGTAGAATATTAATACACAACCAAGTGGTACCTGGGCTATGCCGTGCCTCTTCATGCTCTGATTTGTGGCCATAAGTCTCATGTCCATGTCCATGGGACTTGGAAGCATCTGGAATGAATATTCTTATTGAGATTACAAATAAACATGTGTTGTACATTACTAGTTGTATCTGTGCATTAGTTTTTGTAGCTCTTTTCTGTTTTTAACTTTTGTGCTTGATGTATTAAACTACCACAACATATTGTGCTGCAAAAGTATTCATATGTTCTCAAGCTTTTTTACATTTTGTCAACTTGCAGCTACGAATGTAAATTCATCTCACTTGGATTTTATGTGATGAACCAACTGTGATACTGTAAAATAAAGCCTGAGGCTAACCGACCAACAATAGATCTCTTCTTGTTCACAGGTGGACTCTGCTCAACAATTAGGTAATGTCTAATTGCAATTGGTTGCAGATCATTTTTCGGAAAACTAAATCTACTCTACCTTTTTCAGATTATTTTCCAAACACTTCACAAATAACTGAAAATGTTGGCTTATCACATCAAACTCCAATGAAATTTGTTGACATTTCTGGCTATAATGTAACAAAATATATATTAAAAGATCAAGGGGTTTGAAAGCTTTTGCATTATGCTGTATCCAACAGCTCTACCTGTCATTTCAACATTTCTGGGTGTGTGCTCCTCCTCTCTGTGTCCATGTGAGGTTGTTGAACTGTGACCGTGCGTCTCATGTCCGTGGGACTTGTCATGGCCTGGAATTAACGTTAGAAAACACTCTAAAGATATCGGTCCCCAGTTTCTAATTGATTTTAGCTTTTATTTTATTTTTCATATGTACCAACATGATGTTTCCATGACCTATCTTTGACTAAATCTAGTAAATATACCTGTCACTTCAAGTTTTCTGTGTGTGTCCGTCTCATGTCCCTGTCCATGCGAGGCTGCTGATTTGTGACCGTGCGTCTCATGTCCCTGTCCATGGGAGGCTGCTGACTGGTGACCGTGCGTCTCATGTCCCTGTCCATGGGAGGCTGTTGATTTGTGACCGTGCGTCTCATGTCCCTGTCCATGGGAGGCTGCTGACTGGTGACCGTGCGTCTCATGTCCCTGTCCATGGG
>CAEGAE010063705.1:0-47282 GCA_903067095.1 Girardinus metallicus | reverse complement strand
GAACTAAAAATAAATGCCCTGCTGCCGTGTTGAGACGGGCAGAGCTGGACGCTCTTTGAGAGGCTAACAGGAGCTATACGGCCTGCTGTACTGAAATCACCGATCAGACCTGATCCTGGGGGTCCGGTGTCTGTGGTAAAGTCCAGTGTTGCTGTTACCACTACACCGGACTCTAAACAGCACAGCTGTTGCTGAACCAGACACAGCGCTACATACACTGGGAGAAACATCAAAGACTAGCAGAACACCGGTACTGAATGTGAAACCATTACCAACACCGAAAAGAGTTTGGATCCTAAACAGTTGTTGCTGAACTGGACACAGCGCTATAGAAGTACGTACAGGATCACACAGTCCGACCAGAGGTACTTGTCATTCATTATTTCATTTACAAAGCAGAAGGCAGCAGCAGCAAAACTTCAGCTCCTACGGTCAACTCTGTCCTCTTCCTCTGTTTGGTCCTCATCATCATCACATCTTCAGATTTCTACATTCCGATTTATTTCAAAGAGCTCCGGTTCAAATTGAAAAGGCTTAATAATGTTACTCATCACTGTTTTGGCTGGAGAAGCCAAACAGTTTTACCATTACATGTCATTTACCCAGAATGCATTGCAGTGTGAACAACATGGCAACATTCCTGTGACAATATTTTATTAAAATTTATAAAAACACAATAACCTACAGTGTTATTAATGTATTACTTTTATATCTAAAATAAATATTTCCCAAATAAGGTCTATTTTTATACCTGATTTGGATCCCTTTAAAGTATTTTAGAGACTATTAAATTATTGGAATACGGAACTTGACCTGAACTGAAATTCGCCTTTGATTTAAAACCCTCCTTGTTATCTTTCTTATTCAACTGTCTTCCTATTCCCAGAAATCCTTTCCCCTTTTGCCCTGGCGCCGAGGGCTTGTTAGCCTGGAGGAAAGATTTAACACCTTTGAGAGCGGGTGTGTGTGGGTGTGTGTGCGTGTGTTTGTGAGGAGGGAGATAAAGAAATTAAATAAATCGGGTTTTCCACTTTTATAGGCCAGTATCTCCTGCAGTGTTTGTATGGGTCACCAACCTGCACAGCTCCATGCGTATCTCAGCTGTATGCTCTGCTCTCTGTCTGAGGCCGGAGCTCCTATTAAATGAAAAAATAACTTCATAAGGCTAAGTGTTGCATACAGAGCCCTGGAAAAAGTTCCAAACTCTGAACTTTTTCAGTTTGTCACTTTAGTGAGTTTCATGTGTTAATGAGATGTTTTTATGATAGACCAACACAATGTAGTATTAATTGTGAAATAAAATAAATAAGATACATTAATATGAATAAATAAAGATACAAAGAGTGCAGCGTTATTAGAATCAGGCCTGAATCAGTCCTATGTAGCACCAATAAAGCTGCTTGTCCTTTAGGGTATGCCACATATTTTTCCAGTCTTTGCAAAGTAGCTTAGCCTTAGTCAGATTGGCTTGAGCCCATTCATGCTCCAAATATTTTCTATTATAGTCAAGGTGCATTCACACTAGCCCTGTTTGGTCCACATTAACTGGACTTTAGTTCGTTTGTGTAAAGAGTACGGTTTGTTTGAGAAAGTGTGAATTAATCAAACTCTGATGCAACCAAAAATCAAACTTTGGTTCGTCTACAAACCCAGGTCTTGGTTTGGTTGAAGTGAACTCTGGTTCAGTTTGACTTTGAACACCAAGCAGGCTGGAGACCACTCCAAAAGCAGGAAGTGGACTACAGCACAGGGCATTCTAGGTAAATCCAACCAAAGCTAACACGTTAGCCTAGCACTAGTGGGAGAAATGACTTGTGGTTTTTAGCCAAAGACTAAAGAGAAATCCTCAAACCGCTAAAATCTGATGTCTCCATTTTAATTTCCAGTTGGTGAAGAAGAAAATTGCGCCAATGGAAACTTCTTCAGCGGTTTTTGTGTCGTTTCCTTCAGTGCTTCCTGGTGCAGTGCCCCCACAGGCGAGGAGGGGAATAGCTTTTCCAAAGGGTTTTGGTTTATCTCAGAGCAGAGAGAAAGAAAGCAATGAAAGCAGCTGGAGGTGGAGCAGCAGCAGTTTTGGTCCCCGGTTGATCCGAGTCTACCGGACTATATGGTGTGAAAACAGCCTGAGATCTAGACTTTGACTGGGCCACACTAATATGTGAATATGCTTTGATCTAAACCATTTCACTGTAACTGTGTCTGTGTTTTTATGGTGGTTGTCCTGCTAACTAGGTGGCTTCAGTTAGTGGTGTGGTGCGTTCTATTTAGGGGCTTCAGAGTAAAGAGGGCTGTATGCATGTAACATGTAATTTAGTCTGTAATTTTACAAAAGTAAAACAACTACCATTTTCCTCCTCCACTTCTACTGTCGCATAAAATCCAAACAAAATACATTAATAATGTAACAAGATGTGGAAAGAGGTGTGAATACTTTAGCAGGGTGTAACTCGTCTGTGATGAAACCTGAGGCCGGTCTCACTCATCAGTCCCCTGAGAGGCACGCACACCTCTGCTTTTTCAAACGGAGACTTTTATGTGCCGGCAGAAGCCACCAAGGGGAAAATAAGAACGTGCAATTACCTTGGCACCATGCTGGGTTCAGCTGATGCCATGCTGCCATTCAGTCACTCCCCCAGCCTCTCCCCCATAACAAATACACTTACCCCCAGCTCCCACCAATAACAACAAATACTAAGCGAGTGGCCTCGCTTAGTGGTTTTTGTCTCTTCAGTCATAAAAGTGACTGAAGATGTTATGGACTCTCTGGCCATCAGCTTCTTATTTTTTGAGCAAACTCCAACCAGCTTATGGTTCCCCTTTTTTTTGTGCTTGTAGGCCGATACATATGGAGTAAACAATAATAAAGCAGCACATTACATTTCAATCCCCACCCGTTCGCTGAAGGCTTGCCGTCTGAAAGGATTTCTTTTTTCAGACGAATGCTCCAGGCGGTTGCACAAACGCTTTAACATGCCGCCCAGAACTTTAAGTGGTTAAAAGTTCTGGGTTGGTTGCAACGTTTTTCCTCAAAACGTCTCTTTTTCCTCTTTCTGTAGGTGGGTTTTATACTGATTTATTCAGATTTTCTCTCATTGTGAAAAGGTTTTCATTTGTTGTTGTGCACCCTGGGGAAAAGCCAACTGTCACTGGGGAAATGACGGAAGGTAAAACCAAGAAGCTGATGCTATACAACTGATGAGAAAAAGTTCATATAAATCCATTAGGGTTTTAGTCCTTCATGTTTTGTTTTAGATCAGTGGAACATAAGTTGAAATGTTCTCCACAGTTCTCTTCTTAACTCAGGAGAAGTAACCAACCCAGAGTAATCCTCCATACAGCAAGTTGTTCAAAAATATCAAAACAGAAGATTTATGCTGAGATTATGGAGTCAATTAATTAGAGACTTATGGAGGTTATTGGTTGCACTGGATTTATTTAGGAGGATCTGGGTATCTTAAAAATGTTAAATATTACAAAAATATTTCTACCCTTTTTCCTACTTTGTGCTTATTTTATAACTATACCATGCTATACAATATGTGACAAAATGTGGAAAAGTTGAAGGTATATGAAGAGGCAGAGTATATTAACATTACAATAGTGAGGGGAAATGAGCTGCTTGGTTACTCGTGAAAGTTTGAGCCTGAGCTCCAAACAGCCTTAAGTTGTGTTTTCACAATCCTGCCCATTTCGATCACCAAACACATTATGCTAATGGGCAAAAGCGGGCCGCGCTCTGTCAAAGAGCTGCTGCTGCTTTTAAAGGGAGTGTTCGCCTTCATCAAGTTTTAATGAGACCGGAGAGAAATCAGCAGAGACGTTGTACGGTCCACTTTATCCCAGCGCACTTTGCTTTACTCTACAGCGCTCAGGTACAGCACAGCTGCTGCTTGTTCAACTTTTCAGCAGCACTTTCTTCGTTTGAGATGACTTCCTGTCTCATTAGATACAAACAGGACTGATGAAGCAGGTTTAGCAGCTTATTGAAGTAGTGTTCAAAACCATAAGATGCAAAATTCTGCAGAATTCATGTATCTGTTTACAGTTTGGATAAGCAGGCATAACAACATAAAGATTGCCTTGTTTCCTTATTTGGTGAAGTTTTTCCTGATGTGATATGTGTGAACAGTCCAACCTGGTGCTGTGATGTCGCTCACAGTTTTGTCGTCTGGTTTCAGGTGTTACACACACCAAGTACCAGGTGATCCTGTCAGCTGTCTTTTCTTCCCCATCATCTTCCTCAAACATGCGGCTGTCAGCAGCATGTTGGCGTTTAACTCTTCTTCTTTTCATGATTGCAGATGGATTGAAGGAAAAACAAAGAACTGAAGCAAAAATAACTCAGAGCTCACATGTTTACCCACAGCTGTTCATCATCTGAGCCATATTAACTCAGTGCTGAAGGTTGATGATGTGTAGTTGAGAAAACTGGTTTGGATGATATTTTACCTTTTATCATATATTTTTAGTGACACTGCATCTTACATAAGGAGTAATGAATCATTTTTTCAGCCTCATATGTATTTTGAAACTGAGCAACTAAAGATTTCTGAGATTGAATGTGAACCCGTTAAAAAGACTGCAAGGATAGATAAGACATTACTGAAGTTAAAGAGTTCAAGCTAGAGCTTTTGCCTTTTGTCTCTTTCTTCTTTAGTTAAAAGTAGCAGCTTTGAACGGCCCCTTCTCCCATTAACAATATAATTTGTTTCACTTCATAATGCTTATTGCTGCACAAATAACCATTTTGGTTTCCTTTAATATGCTTTTCTCTCCAAATATTTAAAGAGCTTCAGTTTTCAACATTAATACTTCTATCATTTATTCTAATGCATGGCTGCACTATAGATATCGGCGTCGAGGATTCTCTAATGAGTCCAGGTGGGTGTAACATATGCAACACATATTTCAACATAAGGATGTGTCATTCCACTTACTGTGTTTAAGCAGCTTTGCTGTGTAAAATATGTCTGACAAATGAAGTCATCCTGTTAAAGCTCAGAGAAGAAATTCATGTACATGATGGATTTGTAAAGTGAGTCAGTCCAGCTGCATACAAATTTAGTGAGGCTCTAACCACCTTCGTACTGGCAGTGTTTAGTGGAGCAGGTTGGGAGTAAAAGACCTGGGATCCGACTCGCTGCTGGAAACTATTTCTTATGTAGATTTATTGGCGTTCTTAAAGCAGTTTCTCCATTCTCCCAAACACATTGAGCTCCACTGGGTCTTCAGGTCCAGAGCCGGCACCCGAAAGCAGAACCACAGATTACAAGTCATTTACTCCTCCAGAAACACATTCACTCACTGCAGCCGCCGTTTCAACTTCTAATAAGATGAGTGAAATGCATAAAACAAGAAAAACAGTCAATTTTCAGTAAACGTACAGGATGCTTGGTCACGTTACCAGTTAGCCATTTCAAAACTTTACAGTTTTTGTTGTTTCAGGTCCGGATTATGTCTAAAGCACATTTCAAAATGCTTTACTTCATAAAAACCTCATGCAGTCATCAGTTATGAAATAAATATTACATTCTGTCAAATACCATCAAGCAAACACACATCAAATATATTGATCAGAATTTCACTAATCAAAGAAGCTTCAACCACAAAGGAACTCAGGGTTCTGGCTGTTTTTCAGATTTTGGGAGTTTGTTTCAGATCTGTGGTGCATTTTCCAAAAACGGAAAATGCTGCTTTTCCATTTTTGGTTTTGGTTCTGGACGCAGAGCAGAACCAGAACCAGAATCGGAACCAGGATCAGGTTTATACCATTCTGTACTGCTGTGGATTCCCAGAATTCTCAGCGCTCAGGAACCACAGCTGCTTCCCGAATAGATAAAATCCACAAATACTTGAGACTCTCTCAAAAAATGAACAGTTCAAACAGCAAATATGTATAAATCATGACATGCACAGTGGTAGCAGCAATAACACTACAGCAGAAGCTAATATCCACAGCCGTCATTATATGGGAATACAGCCAATCAGCACCAAGGAAAACAGATGATTTCCTGTTTGGAAATCCTCAGCCTGTCATTCAGCATTACGTATTTCAGCTTTTTCGTTGGAATATTTTAGATATGCTTTTGATAAAAAATCCATGATTAGGCATTACTCGGAAAACTCTGAATACTGAATCAGAAAAATGACATTTTCTATCTTCTATAAATAATATCAGCCCACAGAAGGTCACTCATGCTATTTTGGTTCAGTCTGGAGATAAATCTGCCTTTTTATAAGAAATATGACAGATTCAGAAGAAAGGGGGTTTTATTATAAAGTCCCTTCTAGTTTAGAAAATAACAATGAAGAAAGTTTTAAGTATAAGTCAGAGTGGACCAGTTTTCTTTTACTTTCATAGTTGATAAAGTGAATTACAAGGAAATGTAAACTGATATGCAGCGGTTTGGTTATGTGTGCAAACATATTTGTTTAGTATTAAAGGTGAGAATGAAACCAGAGTCCAACCTGGAAAACTGATCTATAGATACATGAGGCACTAATTAGTAATTACAACTTTTAGAAAAGAAAAACTTCTTTCACTTATTTACTTTGTGTAAAAATAGTTAAATTCACTACATGCACAAATAATATGATGTTATGATACATGAGAACCAGTAAAGATATTAAAGTTATAATTCAGTTACACAAGCTCTCCTTTGGTTTCTGCCAGCAGCAGCAGAGTTGCAGAGCCTGGAAAGCGGAAGGAGTGAGATATCATTTGCATTATGTTGAAATAATGCCTTAAAGAAATCAAAGGCAAAAAATCGTTCTTTGGAAATTAAACTTTTTCATCTGTGAATGCCTTCAAAGGTTTTCCATCATTTCTTCGCTTCACAAATTTTTATTTTTGAAAAAAAAAAAAAAAAAAATAGAAAAGATCGATTTTTTTGCTTTTCCTCTGCTACTTCAAGGTGAGCAGTTAATGCGCCAAAAGGACTTTGTGGCGTTTAAACCACATTGTGGTGCGCTGTGCGGCCTGTGGCCCTCCTCATTGTCTGAAGTGGAATTACGACTGGAGGATAGTCGGATTATTCATGACTGCTTCTGCTTTGCATCAGCTCATATAGAGAGCCATCGGCTCTGTCAGTCGGTGCCGGTGAGGCCATATGGTGTTGCCTCTGGGGCTGACAGCAGGAAGAGTTGTGTTATTAAAACCCCAGGTAAAAAGTTGTTCGACTTCACCCAGCCTTCATTTTATCCCCCTTCACCTCCACGGTGTGAAGAACTTATGAATTTGTGTGCCAGGACTGTCTTTTAGTGCTAAGTCTTTTTAGTTTATTATTGTCTTACAGTCCAAAAATGTAGAGTAAATGAAGAAAGTTTGATCCAACTATTTTTAGATTGAATCTGGGGAAAAGTATCAATTATTGAGGTCTGGCTGAAGAGAGAGTTGGTGTAAGGATTAATAATGAATGACTGAAATGTGTGGAGAAACTGGAGACAGGTAGATGAGTGTACAGGTGAAGAGAGAGTGTGTGTGAGGTTCAGTTCAGCCCTTTTGGTTGTCTGGGTGATAATAACACATTCTAATATTCTAACACATTTTCAGACTCATTTCTCTGCACTAACGCATAATACGTCCATGTTTTGCAGCCGCACTTTAAACACTGTAAACATCCTGAGTTTGAGAGTATTTCTGAATTATACTATTTTTATTTTATTTCAGGTTAAAAATGTCCAATAAATATGTTAGCTTTTGATTGAATGTAAGCAGAAATATTTTAAACAACTTCTCTTCAGCTTTTCCCTTTAGGGGTCTCCACAGCAAAAAGATTAACAAAAGTCTGTTTTATGAAACAATGCTGGGAGATAAACAGACTAGCTGTTTGTTAGCTAGCTTGTTTAGCTAGTTAGTTATCAACAGTAACAGCATACCCTGCCTGGCATCTTATTTAAAAACAGGGTTTAAGCAACAAAATTCATATATTTTGAAATGTTATGGGCTTTGAAACCATATGTCTTTAAATTCATACACTGAAATCAAAAACTAACTGATAACTGCAAATTATTTTATATTTGTGAAAGTTGGGTATTTTAAACTTTAAAAGTAGAGAGGATGAAAGCATGAGATGTCCTGACTCCGTCGTGTTATGGATATGCCTTTGAAAAAGTTCAGCTTTAATGCAGAACATTTCCTTTACGTTTCCTCCAATAGAAAACCTCATTTCTTTCTTTTCATCTGTTCTTAGCTAACGAATCAACTTGACATCAGAAAACTGCTACTGGTCACTGAAGGCAATGAGTTCTTGCCAAATTGTAGAGAAATCTAATATTTTATGATTTTATGTTATGATTTTAGGTTTCAGAGGCAGAAATCCTGAAAAGTTCTAATAATTATTTTTTATTACAGCTTTCATACAGAGTGGCTAAATGAAGCTAAATCATACTCACTCTTACACTTACAGAAAGCACTTTGCCAAATCTGAAAAAAATGTAAAATCCTTTGTCATTTACTTGAATTTTATCTTTGTTTTATGAGCAATTTCCTGCTGAAAATTGTTTGTTTGTCATTCTGCTCTCCCATCTGACTACAAAAGCCCTTAAACTTCAACAAAACAATGAATTTGGCTCTGTGCAAAATGTTTCTGCTCTGTGTACACAACCTGCACAGTGATTACGTGATTTTTCTGTCTTTCTTCCATGTTTTGGTATTTTGTTGAATATGCAGTTTTGCCCCTTTTCCTGTCTGGTCTTTTCCTCAGAGATGAGCAGGCGGTTTAGGATCCATATTTGTTCATCTTGACATTTATTAAAGGCCATTTAATGCTCAGCAGATAGAAGTTAAACTATATTAGAGTGACAGAAACTTGGTGTGTACAGGTGCAGCTTTATTTAAATGTAAGTGACGGAGCTTCAGGATGAATAACGTTCTTTATGGAGGCTGTCCTTGTTTTATCACTAATTGCCTTTGTAACCAAAACATCAATTTATTTAATCCACACCAGTCAGGGCTCTTTATTTGAGCCCTAAACCCATGCACACACACAAAGGTAGAGTCAAAGGTCACACTTCCACCCTCATGCCTCCTTCCATTATTTCCAGTCCAATTTCCTGGATGTAAAGAATCCTCCCTCATGTTGAGTGCAGTGTCTATGGTGAGGTTCAGGCATGAATATGGAGGAGATCTGGATTCACACCCAAACCAGCTGGAGATAATCAGCAGAAAGGTGATGGACATTTAGCAGCCTGACCCGGATCACCCTCATGTTCTATTCATGGTGACCTTTCTGTTGCCATCTCCATCCACTCACCCTTCAATCAGCCTGAACTCCTGTCTATACTAACGTCCAATCAGAAGGATGGATGGGACATTTTTTAAAGGTGCATTCTTAGATTTGAACATTGATGCTAATATCTATGCTACACTATTGCTTTGCATGCTTTCCATGATGCTGTTAGGAATAAAACGTTGTTGACTTCTAAATGACCTCTGCTTTTTGACCTTTTGGCTTTTTGTTTTGTTTCATCCTCGTTTCTTTTTCCTCCTGTTATTAGAAATAACAGGAGGAACTAAGATTCAAATGTGAATCTTAGTTCTAAGATTCACATTTGACACCAAATTATGTCTCAACTTAACAACTGGGTCAGTTATTAGACATGTTATGTGTTTTTGGACATGTCTAGTATTTAGCCTCATGATTTAGCCACAGGTCTCACCTGGCATCAATATTATATGTACAGAAACACTGTCAACTTCACACCTTTGATCCCAGCACACATGGACTATTCATACAAAAGACTTGGCTGGCCTTGATGTTCCACAAAGTCCTCTTCATTTCCTCTCATTTAAATTCATTTTATGAAGGTGAAAATTCATTTTATGAATTTAAATGAGAGGAAGGGCATTTTAAGTTTTTTACACAGCAAAGTGGCGAGTTGTAAGCACTTTTTTTTTAAACCGCTACCTAATGATGTTATGGTTTCTAAAGAGACTGGAAAAGGTTTGAATTTGATTTTAATATTTTAAGTCTGGATAAGTAAAATCCTTCCTTCCTCCATTCCATTTTTTCTTCTTTATGACCTTTACTACTTGACCTTCGGCCTTTTGTTTCATTTCATCCTTGTTTTCTTTTTACTACTGTTTTTTCCTCCTTCCCTCCTGCTCACTGTGGAAATACTTGACATACATTTATACTGAAAAACTCTAGAAAGAAGAGTTTAAAAAGGTTTACACACGAAAATCTGTAGGAAGTCTGTGATTGTAAATGGTTATTAGATTGTATATGGGAAAAATAAATGAACTTGTGTAACTTGAGATGCTCTTAAAGAAAACATGATGAAGCCATCTGCTGCAACGCTGTGATCAAAGCATAAAGAATGTGAAGAAAGGTTGATTATAAATGATTGAGCGAGTTGAGAAAAGCCTGGAGGTCAATCAGCTGGCTGTGTATAAAGGGAAAGCTGAGGAGTCAAGGTCAGACGTACAATCTGCACCAGAGAATCTGAATGATGAGAAAATGAATCACATATTGTTTTGTTCAAAACGAAAAAGTTTGCAAACTGATAATGATTTCTGATTTTTAAAATTATTTTACACAAAAACTCTTGCTGTTCTCATCTTTAAAAATAATGTCAAGAAAATACGACTCCATAGAAGGTTTGAGAAATAGGTTATTACTAAAAATCTGTCAAAAGCCTTTTAAAGATTTGTTCATGAATTTTAAATGTATCCAGGATGATTACTACTTTCATTTTCCACATTTTGGACAAACTGTGACATTTGCTTCCAGACTTTACTGGCAGCAGTAATGGCCTAAATAAGAAGCTTTGTACGAATCTACTGGAAAGATGCATAATTATGGATCTATTTTCCTTTAAGCATGATTAGCTTTACAGAATCTGAGTTTTCCTCAGTCCTCAGCCTGCTGAACTCACCTGCAGCTTGGTGTTTTCTGGGTGTGTACAGGTAGATCTGCAGAACAAACCGGGTTCTGTTGAGGCTCAGATGGGACACTGTGAGGAGTCAGAGGGCATTATTCATGGTGAATAATGTTTCCAGGTTGTCATGGAAACAGCAGAAGGCCCAGATGGAGGGTTCGTTAGCAGCAGCATTGTTTCAGTCATTGTTTCAGTCTGCAGGGTGAATGTAGGGGCTACACCAACTAGTCGACTAGTCGATCCTTTACTCTGCAATGATATTTTACGGAGCCAGTCGACTAGTCGCAATCACGTGACGAAACAGATTTTTCCAAGAAAATTAAAGAAAGTGAACTAGGTGAGTTTGTCAGACAGCTCAAGTTGTATAAAAATGTAAATAATTTATCAAACAGAAACTGAAAACTGTGCCTGAAAACAGATGAGGAGGAAGCGGGCGGGTCCAGCTGAAGGCTAGGGAGCCACCTATTCCAACTCTGTTTCTGACCAAAGTCTGCTTACTGGATAACAAAGTGGATTTGTTAAATCTGAGGTGAGAGTTTATGCAGAGATGAAGAACTGTGCCATTATTTGCCTAACGGAAACCTGGCTTAACAGCAATATGCTGGACTCAGCCTTCCAGATCAACGGTCTTCAGTTATTTGAAGACCGTTGAGCACTGCGACAAAGTGGCCGGGACCTTGGAGGACAGTGTTGACCCCTTCCCTTTCCAGGTCAAAGTATGATGAAGATGGAAAAAAAAAAAAACAAAAAAAAAAAACAGTTCTTTCTTTGGATCCAACCATTGTGTGGGACACAGTTAAGTCCTCACCTTGCTTGTAGACAGTGTGGCTTGTGAAATAAGCTTTTGATGCCAGGCACTGAGGGGTGACTTCAGATTGTGGTTGGTTTGAAACACACATACACTGTAAAACATTTGAGCTGTCTTCAGTTGTTTCTACTATCTTCTGTTTCTTAAGTCAAACAGATTCAGCAAGTGTTAGATTTTAAACCTAAATATGTGAGTTTATTTACGATAAATTCACAGTTGTAATTTATTTTAACTATTTACCATTTTGCAAATCTGCAAGAGTTGAATAGACTAGAGCTTGTAGGTTAGCACAAAAAAACTGTTCACACTAAATGTTTCTGAGCAGAATTCATTGTGATGTTTAAAAAAAATTCATTATCAGATCAGAAATTTTATTCATGCAATTTGAAACAAGGTTATAAATTACTTTAGAAAAAAAGGTTACTGTAACTCAATATTGAGTGAAAATAACAGAAATGTCTGCTATTTACCTAGGTCACGGCAGTTTTCTCTCTCTTACTGTGAAATAGCCATTTGGTTTGAATTAACACATTAAGTTAAAACTCACAATTCAAAACTAATGATCTTAAAGAACAATTTTTAGACAACTTGTCACTGTTGTCAAATGAACTTCATAACTAACTGCTGAGATAGAACTAAAACAATTTTCCTATTAACCTGAATTGCATTTTCAAGGCAGCAGGTGGACTCTCATTTTCAAGTTAAACCACCTTCAAATGTTTCAGTGTACATATGGCATCTTCTCTTTTCCTTTCCTTTTTTTTCTTTTTAAAAAAGGAAGATTTCCATCCATACCTTCCAGGTGTTGGGTCTAACTTCAATGCCTTGTTGCAGGCTTGATCTTGGTGATTTTCTATGACGCCACTTCTTCCTCACGACTTCAGCCCCTTTTCCAGTTTGATCCATCATTTTGTGGCAGGAGTTCTTCTTTAGCCCAACTTCCATAGTCCAATTTCTTCAGGGCCCTCCCAGTCCACAGCCTGGAAGTTGTTCTTTGAACGGCAATCATCCTGTAATAGTTGCCAGTCTAACACAGGATGGCATGGTGCTTGATTCTTGTAATGTTCTGGTTTGGTTTAGCTAAGAACTGGCTTGAGGACTGCTTCCTCATGGACCCCTTTCTTCATCAGTAGTATTGTGTTGCACTTCAGTACCTACTATACAAAATCTTGGCCTTTGAATTTCGGCTTAATCTCTTTGATTGCAGGCTGATCTTGAGCTTTAATCCAAACTCTCTGCCATGTTTTCAATGACACTTCGAGCTGCAACTTCCCCTTCCCTTCACTGGGCAAAAAGGAGAAGTGTCTTCACCTCTCTGCTTTCTGTGACGTGAACGGAGTTCCTCTGCAGGGGAGGACCTGCTCTTTTTCAGCTGTCACTGTTGCATATTCTTACACCGTGTCCATCAGCACCAAGAGGTACTTCTCACCTCTCTTTTCTATTACCCCCATGGCCCTGCTATATCAATGCAGGCTGAACCCCTGGGGACTGTTCTCTTGATGAACAAACCTTCCATCCACTGCCCTGGATACCTTGTGTAATGACCACATACTTCACAGTCCCGCAGCTGCATTGGATGGGCTGACGGGACATCCAAAAGTCCTGCTTGCTCAGTTCTTCATGGGTGTTTAGCACACCTGCATATCCGAGTGCCTTATGCACGCACCGTACTACCTTTTCCACGTACTTCTCTTGGACCACCCATACTTAGGTGTTCTGTCCGACCTCAACCCCGGCAGACAATTTTTCTCAGTTGCACGAAGCGATCATCATCTTTGCCTCTCCGTAGGGCTTCTTTTCAGGTGTGCGACCTGTCGCTGCACCGAGAGTTTCAGGCCGAGCCTCAGTTCTGCTTTCTTCTTCCATAAGTTGTGATGAGCTACTTGTTTTCCTCTTGTGCTTTTAAGGTGCTTTTCTTGGGTACTTGTGGACTTGACTCTTTGTAATGGCTTTAACCAGCTGTCTGTGTTGATGTCAGTTGCCGGTGTTTGTTCCTCTGTTGCCAAATGTCTGCTCGATGGCAGCAGTAGGGGTTGTGCTGGCTGTACTTCCTCATCCATCATCAGCTGATGATATTTTTCTTGTGCATGCTTGCAGGCTGGTCTTTCCTTGTCAGCGTTACATCACAAACCACACCAACCAGAGTGAGACAACATTTCTTTATCAGGGGTTGAAGTGTCAGTTCCTCATTCTTGGTTCCAACTTCCCCTCTTGTGTCAGGTCTGATTCACAGTAGCTGTGTAGAAATCTGATGCAGTTCTGTTGAGGTCTCACCGTCCTCATTTCCCAGGGGTTCTGGGCGGCCAACTTCCTCCGGTTTCTTCCCCAGATTTTCCTCCCCATCATCCATCACTCCATCTCTTTCGGTTCGAGTTGTCTGTCTGCAAAGTCCCTGTAGCACAACAGGTGGGGATGCAAAACGGATTACCTGGCTGCTAGCTTCACTGTCTGAATCTGGTCAATTATCCGCAGTAAAAGCTCTCCCTCACCTGTACGCCATACAGTTACTGCGAGGGTGGTGACTGCAGTCGTCTCTCGGACAGTCACCGATAATCCTACTCACTTAGGATTATCAAGTGCGCTATTCAGAATCACACTTCTGTTTTTACACACTTAGAAACAAGGGCCTTTCCTACTATTATTTGTCATGAGTCCCTGTTCACTTCAAGTCCCTGTTCACTTCAGGTACCTGTTCACTTCAGGTCCTTGTTCACTTCAGTACCTGTTCACTTCTGGTCCTTGTTCACTTCAGGTCCCTGTTCACTTCAGGTCCCTGTTCACTTCAGGTCCCTGTTCGGGCGCCTCCTTGTTGTTGCGCAACACCCCCTCCTCAAGGTCAGAACTTTCACATGCTGCAACACCCTCCTGCACTTCTGCATCCCGTGGAAAGAGAAGATGTTCATCTGGGATGTGAAGATGTAGATTCTTCATCCTCAGTTGTCACAAAAGACACAGTATAATTAAAAAACTCCACTTCTCTAGACAACCTAATAAAGTAGCCAGTAAGTCTACAATAATGTGAAGACTCTTTCAGTTCAGAGCCAGTCAGTCTGTTTGAACTGTTCCACATCCATCCATCCATTTTCTGTTCACCCTTGTCCCTTAATGGGGTCGGGAGGTGCTGGTGCCTATCTCCAGCAAGCGTTCCGGGTGAGAGGCTGGTGACCCTGGACAGGTCACCAGTCTGTCGCAGGGCAACACAGAGACATACAGGACAAACAACCAGGCACACCTCACACCTAGGGACAATTTGGAGAGGCCAATTAACCTGACAGTCATGTTTTTGGATTGTGGGAGGAAGCTGGAGTACCTGGAGAGAACCCACACATGCACAGGGAGAACATGCAAACTCCGTGCAGAAAGACCCCGGGCCGGGAATCGAAGCCAGAACCTTCTTGCTGCAAGGCAACAGCTCTACCAACTGCGCCACTGTGCAGCCCACTGTTCCACATACTGAACATAATCAGCATTAATACTAATCAGAAAGTAATCAATGGTTTATGCATTGTTCCTTTGAGCTACTGTACCTCGTGTTACTACATGATTGTCCTAGCAACGACTGGGCAACTCTACAATTTCCTCTACCGCGGCAACAGTTGCTTCAATATTTCACACAACAAACTGTCAGAAAGTAAAATGGGACCACTGTCCAGATGTGGAACAAGAAGTGTTCAGCTAACTGACTTGAAAAGAAACTTCACATCATATATATCACCTTGCACTTGACCTCTGCCCCTTCCTCACATCATCATGCTGCTTACAGCAAAGAAACGTAGTTTCTATGATAAACTCATGTTCAGCTCCTCCTGCTGGTTACTAATTGCTGCTGCCACTAGTTTGGAGGAGCCTCATGGGTTTCCCAAACATTAATCAATCAAAACAACACTCTGGTATGTTTTTGATCAGGGAATGACATAATGTCATTTAAAACTCAAAAAAGACAATTTTCCATCATACTTTCTCTTTAAAAATAAAAAAAAATATCTCAACAGATTAAAAAAATCTGACAGACTGATTACACAAACTGTCAACTGACATGAGAAGTGAGTGATGAATGTTAGGTCGGTCTGACTCTGCTCCTGCTAACATTTATGTTTTATTAAATATTCAGTAAGGTTGTAAGTTAATGCTCAACCAGGCAGCACATACAACTGTAGTCAAACACACTCGCATTGCAGCTGAACTCCTCATAATACCTGCTGCAGTGTATAAAAATGAAAATACTGAATGCATAATGGGCAACAAGACCCCTGGGTCTTTCAATGTGTTTCTGCATAAGATTCCTCCACTCAGGCCTTTGCTATTTTCATATATTTGCTACACAGATGGCAATAAATTCAAGCTAGAGAAATACCTTTCTAGCACTTACCATACAAATAAGCTCTGCATTTAGCATAAGCGATTCACATTAATGCACTCTGGTACTCCATTAAATGGAAAAAGAGAATCTGATGCAAACTAAATTTCAGAGCTTCTTGCCTAATATGTTCTGGTTTGCTCTACAATGACTTACTCCTCAAACGTTTTGGTGGTCGAGCCGCAGCCATCCTTAAATGGCTTTTTTAAGGTTTAAAAGTCATTTAAGGTTTTCAAACCTTAAATGGCTTTTTCAGGTTTTATCATCTTAAGTTGAGTACAAATGAGAAAGCTGACATAGTACTTTAGTGGAGTTAGAGGTTGACATTTTTTAGCATTTTGCATGTTACTGACACATTTGTGTACAAGCATTTAAAAGGCGTACGATTCGGGAGACCCACAGTGATAAAGTTTATTTTACCAGAGATTAGGATTATCATGAAATCTCACAGTATTCTCATCAAAATTAAATCTCTCTCACAAAGTCCATTTATTATGAGACCAGGATATGATGGATTCATCACCCAGTTTATGTTTCAGACTCTTATTTTGAAGAACAGAAGGAAGTAGCTTGAGAGACTGTTTGTGTCAGAGATGATTAATAAAGAACGTTTGTCAGGGTGTGGAAGAACCTCACCACCTTTTCATACATTGTTCTGTTCATTTTTTTCCCAATAATCTGGATTACATTCAATCGTCGATAATTTGCCATCTGAAATTCAATGACTGCTCAATTCAGATCCATTTCAGTTTAAATTCATTTAATCAAGGACAGTACATTAAACAACGTTATATGCTTCAAATGTTCTGTAGATTTTCTAGCCAAGAAGCAAAGTAAAGGTGATTCAGCCACCCACCTTACTGCAGTCCAGTTTATGTAGAAGAATGGACCAAAATCACATCCATACATGAGAAGTATTAAAGCTGTCACTATAAAAAAAGGCTTAAACCATTTCAGAAATGTGTTCATTTCCATTTGTATGTCTTATAAATAAAGTATGAACTAGGGATGAACCGATTTATCGACCAGCCGATTTATCTGTGCCGATTTCCCTAATTTTGGTTAAATCGGTGATCTGCGGATTTTTACATGTGAAGCCGATCTTAACCACCTATTTTATCTACCTCAGCAAAGATATTTAAATCAACTGTTATCTTCTTCTGCTCTGAAGGGAGAGGTTTGACTAACAAACCGGCCCACCAGGTCAGGTCTATATGTTTGCAGTTAACAATAGTCATCTCACTGTTGGCAACTCATCAACTTTCTTGAAGTTGGCGCATTCAGCCAAAATTGGGATCGGCAGGTCAGGATTTTTAATAGATCAGTAATTGTGATTGGCCAAAAAACTGCAATCGGTGCAGCCCTAGTATGAACAAATTTGACTTGCTTTCTACTTGCATGTGTTTCTGTATGTTAGAATTATTCAATTTTAGTGACATTAAACCATACATGTTCTGACAACAATATCTATATGCTTAACATTCAGTTCCCCTTCATATATGGACCAGAGGAACCTTGGCTGGACTATCCAGCACTGATTGCAGATTCTCACTTACCAGTGTGTAATTATACAATGTTCACAAAAATGAAGATCTCGTCTCTTGAAGCCAATATCTACTTATCAGACGCAGTGGCTCGTTAAACTTATAGTACATACTCAACGATTCAATTTGTTTCACCAACTTTCTGCTATTTGCTTTGCAAATCTGAACAACATAAGGTGAAAAAAATCTTATTATATCCCCAAAAATCTTGAATGCCTGACAAGTAATCTTCACAGTTTTGGAACTTGGAACGAGATTTTGAAGAGAGATTGAAGGCAGCTTGAGATAGTAGCACTCCATATGAAAAGACATCAAAACCCTGGCAAGGATGAACAAGCTGCAACGTTTCCTGAGCCAAGGACGCCTTCTATAAGAAACAAAAAACAAATTGAGGGTGTTGAGAGGAGGATATTGCACAGCGGGGTTCATCCCCAGCCCAGAATGCCGTGCTCAGGTCTTTCATGTTGGCGCTTGTTCTCAGGCTGCCGTGAAATGAAGAGTGCGACACGGGAAGCACATATCCTCCCACGTTTTTTTTGCAAGAGGTCACTCGCGATCAGATTAACTCCAAATTTATCTCAAGCCGAAGTAATTCCAGAGGCAGCCTCAGCAGCATATGTTGCTGAGGCTGAGGATGGTTAAAGCGCCTTCTGGGGGAACGCATCATGTCGCCGAGTGGATGGTGACTCAGACATGAATACCTTCCGTACATTTCCTCTTCCCACTCTGTTCCCAAAGGTAGAAAGGGAAGATGACTGGTGAACAAGCGTGAAGAATAAGTGGGAGACTGTAGAGACAAAACTGAGAAATTTATCTGGGTTTCCATATGTGCTTCAACACAGGAACGTCCTAAACGGCTTAGCCAAAAAAAAGCCTCTAATAGACGGAGCGTGTTCATGCGTTAGTAGACCATATCGTTGGCTGTTGATGTTTTCTGGAGCGGAATATTTAAAGCTTTTCCATATAAACTGGTTGGTGTTAACAACAAGGTACATGAAAAACCAGCCGTGTTTTGCTGTCATGCTGGTTGTATTTGGCATTTCCATTTTTATTCTGACGCTCTTAGTAACATAGTACATTTTTGAAACAGAAGGTTATTTTGGAAGCGTTTTGTCTCCGTTCCCCTCACACCTTGCCTGTTCGATGGGAGATTTGTGACACTGCCAGAGGAGACGCACACATCACAAACCTGTACCCGTTAACTGGCAATACAACCCAGCAGATTGCTCACATGTGACTGCACACACACACGCACATGCCCGCGCACACACACACGGCCTAAAGAGGACAGATCAGCTGTGCTGCTCCACTCCACCGGATCCACAGACTGCATGGACCAGAAGCAGCTCTGGAATGCACCATGTAGGAACGAAGTGGGATCCCATTCTGCCTCACACACACACAGCTCACAACACACACACCCACACACCCCTACACACACAGTTAGAGCTGTTGACCACGCAGGCCAACAACACCACGTTTTGGAGGGTTACTGTTAATGAATTGCCCCAAAATTCTCAGCTTAAGTGTAACACCATCGGGGCGACTGCAGTTTCATCATCTGAACTTTGCCAGGTCCCGCCACCTCACTTCCATAGGCGCTTTGTTTAAATAGTAAAATTGTGTTGATGAATAGAGCCTTGAGGTACGGGTCATGCATAGTGGCTCGGTTAATTTTGTCCAGCTCTTGGTTTTTTCAAGCTTTTATTCCAGTGTAGAAGATTGTGTTTCAGTTTATTGGCAAGACAGATTTAGCTGAGGGTGACGACAGCAGATGTGGGGACAGATTGTGATGGATGTGAGAAGAAAATGCTCTGCTGGTCAGCTGTGAAGCTCCAGAGCTGAAACCCGTCAGTTTCTCGTTTTCTTCTCTGCCTCTGGTGTTTATTTTTAATTTAGTCCAAACTTTGACTCTTTTTTTCTTTTACCAAGGTAATACCATTGCAAACTCTCCATGTCTACTTTCATTGCTGTCAAAGACATTTGTATTTCTTATTTGAACTGAAGCCCTGAAGCTGTGTTCATGTGTATCATAAATCCTTTGCTGCCAAATCAATCAATGCTAAACCTGATTACTTGTTTACATTTCAGTATTTTCTGACTGCATGTTTGTTCCTAAAGCAACACTACAGCAGTTTGGAACTTCTATTTATTTTTATCTAACTTTAAACTTGGTTCAATAGTTAATTACTAGTCAGAAAATAAAAGTCAAGGGAAGTGGTCAAAACCCCTTTATGAACTTACATTCATAAACGTAAGTTTAGATATGATATGAATATTACTTTGACTTTATCTAAAATAGGGCTGAAACTATTCCTCGAATGATTCGAGTACCTCGATTATTAAAATTCTTCGAGGAAAATTTACCCGCCTCAAAGCTTCGTTAATTTATGTTTTAATATTTACCGCACCGTGTCCCGGCCGGAACATTACCTGCGTGGCGCGGAGCTCTGACTTCCACCTCTGAGTTATTGACAAAAGTGGAATAACGTCCAATTTTCAAGTTCGGCCCGTGGGGATTTTATTGATTGATGATAATGCCTGGGTTTTCATCGTCATCCTTAAAATGACTGGCGCGATGCCTGGAGTGAGGCAGCCTTTTTCCTCCAGGAGCTGCTGGTTCAGAGCGAACGGCCAGAAGAGCGCTCCCGGAGTACTGAGCGGATAGACTGAACACGGCGGGCGGCTGAGTAGTTGATGGTTACAGTGTAAGTGTAGCTTACGGACAAACCGCACAATAAATTTCATATCAACAAACTGGTGGCGGAAATCATTGTTGCAGTAAATGTCTGGTAGATGAGTTTCGTGTGATGAACGAAGGTGCCGTAAATATCCCGTATTGCTTCCCCCGTTCTTACTTTCGTCCCCTGTTCTACCGGTCCCCGGACTTACGTTCGTCTGTCCCCTGGTCTATTTCCCCACCATCCCAAGCCCCCCACTCCAGGCGATATTTTCCGTATTCTCAAACCCAAAGCCTGACAGATATGGGGCAAGGTGAGAATTCATCTATTAAACTCACTGAAGATGAATACATAAACTAAAAGCTGGATCATAGACATTTTTATAAATGTGAGCCTGCCTCTTTATTATTAAGTTGAATAGAATTTCAGATCTTTGTATAACTTTCCTTCAGGTTAACTTAGAAAATGAGTTATTATTGTTACAGGTTAGTTTTCTAAACTACAAAAAAGTAACTATTACGGATGCTCAAAAATGAAAAATTGGACTGATATTGATATCCTATAGTATAGTGTTATACCAGATTTACCAATATTTTATTTTATAATTTTCTTTTTATCCGATTACTCAATTAATCGTAAGAATAATTGTTAGATTACTCAATTACTAAAATATTTGTTTACAACAGCCCTAATCTAAAACAATGCTAACATGCAGAACCTTGCAAACATTCTTCATCTATGAATATCGTCCATTTTGTGCTTTCAGTGTGTCGTTGTTTACACACAAAAACAACTTCTGCTAGCTACTATGTGTCACTAGTTTTGGTTTATTTTCTCTAAAATTTGCAGGAAAACTGGCTCAAATACAAATAGACGTGTTCATGTCCAATAATTTTTTTTGTGAATGTCCCAATTTGTGGAGAATCTACACTCTACTGCAATAAAAACATCTGGTATAATTATTTATATTTGAAAACTCTCTAGTGAGAAAAAGTTAACTTTAATTAGTTGGTTGGAATTAACTGTCAGTTTGTCCAAATTGTTCAGCTTCTCTTCAAACTCAAAACCTGGAGACAAATGTTCCAACAGGACAATAATCCAACACACTGCCATGGAAAAAACAGAATGGAGTTTCTGTTTCCTTCTCAAAAATCAATATATGATTTATTTGCTTTTCTATTTTTTACCTTTTCAGGATTCAAACTGATCTTATTGTTTTAATCTGTTTTATAATATTCCTAATGGAGTAGGCCTGTCACAATTAAAATTTTTACTGGACCATAAATTATTCCAGTGATTATTGCGATAAATTATAATATTGTTGTTTTGAGAGTCACAATTGATATCGGCATATTACTGCATGTTCAATTTCCCTTTAATTTTGTGAAAAATGCTTTACACTGAAACTGGAAGAAATTTTCAATATCCAAATGCAAATGAAAAAAACACACAACCTAAACTGTAAATAGAATGGATTATGAAATCTCTGTCAACAAAATTGCTCTTCAAAAGAATATTAATCATTATTATTAGATTAATATAGATTAGTATTATTATTAATCAATAGAATTGATTGAGCTTATGTTAGTTTGTCATGTGAATGCTTACTGTGACAGTCAGGTTATATGGGAGTAAAGATGTTGGAGCTGAAACCTGCAGACATTTAAGTTGGGGAACATGGTGTTTACCATTGCCTTAGCGGTTGCCTTTTTTCTGTTGCTGTTGTTAGCTTCTTGTTGTGAGACTGAGCATGTACAGTGAAGGCGGCGCTGCAACAGGAAGGGAAACAATGGCAGCAGTTTTACATGAGCACAGCTGTCTGCTGTCATCGTTACTTTCCTCTCTGCTGCTGCTGCTGCTGTCACTTCGAACCACTGACTTAGAAAATAAAACACTTTGTCTGCTATTAATTATGTTGGCTACCAACTGAAGTTGTCTTGCTTTGTATCAGTGCACATGCACACATGTACTGTACCTTTCAAGAGCTTTTCTAAATCAACTTTTCACTATTAAACAACCTGGTGGGAGGCGGTCGGACGACTTCAGCATAAATATTCATCTAAACGAGGAGACACTCTAAAAACAGCCGGTCCTGAAGGCGGAGAGGAAGGATGAACAGGGACACAAACCAATTACCAAAGACAGGACAACTGTCACTGGTTCATACTGAGCTCCTCTGGGCTGCAGGACCCTTGTGCAAGGCACTGAACTTCAGATGGTTTCTGATGAGGACAAGGAGTCTCACTCAGTGTATGTGAATAAGAAACACACTGAGATCCTTAACAATATGAAGGATTTATATGCAGTATAACTGAATTTATACACTGCAAAAACACTAACTCTAAGTATTTTTGTCTAGTTTCTAGTGCAAATATCTTAGTGCACTGGAAATAAGACAAAACTAAATAAAGAGTAACTTTTTTTGAAAGATATAGGAACTTGTTTGAGAAAATAATTTCTTAATAGTGACTTTAAAAAGTGCTAGTTCCACTGGTTTGTCTCTTATAACAAGACATTTTCCATGTTACACTGGAGGAACTAGTATTTCTTTAATCAACGTAAGGAAATTATTGACTTACAACAAGCTTCTATATCTTACAGAAAAGTCACTTGTAAGTTAGTTTTATCTTACTGCTAATGCACTGAGATGTTTGCAGTAGAAACTAGACAAAATACTTGGCCAGATTTAGTGCTTTAGCACTATAAAATAAGTTATACCTCCAAATATCCCATCCAGGAGCAATGGACAATGTTGGAGGACGTTTTGTAACAATGGGGAAAATTTCAAATCAGAGACATGTTGCCCTGCAAGGACAGATGTGACTGTCAGGGCGCAACAGAGCAAAAGCTATAAAAACCTGACCTCACTTTTTATTTGGGAAATTTCAGAGGAAATCAGCCATTTTATATGCTGAGAAATACAACTATTTTTTCCCCAGATGGAGAACAATTTCTTCACATCCAACAACCAGGTTTAACTTCAGAGTCCAAATTGACAAGATGTCTGAGTGTTCATGCAGTCACAATACTGATAACAAAATGAAGAACAGCAGCTTTTATTTATCATCCTGGTTTCTAATTAATGTTTTGTAGTTATTATTTTTAGCACACAGTATCAAAAAGGTAAGAGGTAACCTAAGTAACCTGGAAAAACTAATTAGCTCTTTTTAGATTTGACTAATCATCTTAACAATGTAAAAACATTGACGCTTTCTCTCTTTATATTTATTCACTCTGTTTGCAGTGTATATCTGCATGGATCCATCAGTGAATTGTGCTTCATGTTTTAATGAGGCTGAGTTTCTCATGCATACATGAACAATACAGCGACTCATATCACCCTCCATCTCTAGTGCTTCTGATGCTGAAGTCACCAAGACATTTCTTCACTCCAGTTTGTAAGAACAAGAATAAAATTCATCCTGGCCACGAAATGTCATATCTAAGACAGAACTCCTTCAAAATCATAGGGCCTCTCTGCTACTATAATACATATTTATGTATTAACTCTAATAGTTATCAGGCACGAAACAAACAACCTGTAAGATGTGTTGAGAAGAAGCTACATAAACTCCCAGGGGCCCAGAGAGACAAATATGTCTGTTCCTGCTGAGTTTCTATTGGTAATAACATGATGTTATGATATTTCATCAAAGTGAAGTCTCCTGTGCTACGCACTATTCAGCTACAGGTCACATGACTGTAAGGATTCATTATGAGACTTGAAGTTCAGAGGATTATTTTCTTGATGTCCCGTTGTGTCTATTGTTTTGAAGCAAAACAGGAAGTAAAACAGGAAGTAGTTTGATTCTCAGTAGGTCATAATATTCTGGGAAAACCAGATCATGTCAAACTTCATACGTTGTTTAAAGTTTGTCATTTGAGAAACCTTTACCATATTTTTAAAAACTAAAATTTGAGATTTATGGTTTTTCTTAAAAAGGATTGTTTTTAATTAAGTTTAAATCCAAAATACTTTATTAATCCCAAAAGGAGATTAAAATTACATGTTTGTTAACCATCTTCTTGTACTTTACTGCTTCAAAGTTTGAATTGAAATGTTCACTATTTGTAACGACAAAGAAACAGAAACATTCCTAAGGTTTTGTTAACTGTGTTGTTAGTGAACTCAGTGTAAAGTCATTCCATCTCTACAGGTTTGATCTTTCTTAATCAGCAGATTTTGACCCAATGAGTCATAAATACACATTTCCACCCAGTATGTATTTAATAGTTAGTCAGAGTTTTGCTTTACTTGCTTTAATTTAAAGTTACCACAAAAAGAGAAAGCAGTAGGCTATATAATAAACCAGTTTTTCTTTTCTGAATCTCACTTTGTGTTCTTGTTTTCAGGCCTTTCCAGACATTTTCTGTGCCGTGACTCAAATTGCCTCTTCCTTCCAGGATTGTTTCTCTTTACCCAGCCGTCTATCTCCTGTAACACACGACTCTCACTATAGTAATAAACAAAACAACTCTGCTATCTCTGTGAGGGAAATATGCGGCATATTAAGAGCAGAATGTGGTGTAATTTGATAAGCGCATCCAGCGGCGTGCCAAGTCGCATTCAGAGACATCGGGGAATGCAGGCAAGCAATGATGTGAGTTTCTGCTTTGTAGTAACAATTGACTGGTTGCCCGGGGCAACCAAACTGCACCACTGTCAGCCATCCTGTTTGGCTTGGTGTTGGTATTCTGTTGTTTTGTTGCTGGAGAATGCATCACATGCCTTTTGTCTGCTAGAGGATCTGAATGAACGAGGAGAAATGTTCCTGAACTACCTGATGTGCATTTACATGTAGAGACACTAAAAACTGTGAAACATTTGGCTTGAAAAGACAATGAAAAAGGTCACATTTTGACAGAAAATAATATTTAGTTAGTGCGATAGCTGAATATGTTTTTAATCTGTGGCTGGCTAATAGCACTGAAGTTGGTTTATAATTTCTGGCTTCCTGTTTGTAATCCAAACCTGAATTACTGCTCACAGTGTTTTACACTGCTTTAAAGCTTTAAAACTCAAGTTTTTGATTCAATTGAACACAAAAAAAGAACAGTCTCAATAACTTAGAGCGGGCTTTAAACTTGATTCACAGTTCCAGTAAAAAAAAAATTTTCTCTGTTTTCATGGAGTTTAGACTGCATTGAATTATCTGGTGGTCATAATCTAAAACACTTTGATCAGAACACAACATTGAGTAGAAAATTATTAAAATACTGTTGGAAACTGAAACCTTCATTTGTGGTAACACAAAAAAATGTCACTTCAGTGTCTTTTTTTTTTGGCATCTTGATGGCGATCGAGAAATGAAGCCTCAAGTAAACAAAAACAAGATGCAAAAACGTGAACATTTCTCCTTGATCAATAAAAATTCAGTTCTACAACAACTTGTTCATAAATTCATAAACAAGCTCGTTGTGACTGTTTCTTCAAGACGATTTCTAAAAATCTTAAAAGAGAAAATGTTTTGGTTTAATGAGATTTATATCTGGTTACAACGAGTTTTTTAATCTCATCCTGCATCTCGATACAAGAAGGTTTTCTCGTTAAAATGAGATCAAGTTCTGTCAGGGAAACTTCCATAAACATAAACTTCTTAGGATCCAGTTTGAAATCAGAACTTGTACACATGGACACATTTTCTGTTTATGTGAAGGAACTTGAGATGTCGACAAGACACACAGACGTTTTGACAAGTTGCCCCATGTTCCACTCAGCCACAGGTTCCAAGGGTTTCACTAAACTGAACAGTTCATTTAGTATGCGTTTGGCCTGCAGTTCATTTGATATCAGCATTAACAGCAGGCTGCTGCAGCCTGCAGTGTAACGCTGCTGCTTGGCTGTGACTGCGGTGCAGTGGCAGCATGCAGCAGCAGAGCTGCATACTGTAAGTGTTTGTGCAGGTGTGTGTTTCCTCCCAGCTGCAGCAGTGGGGGGTCAAACGCTCCAAACGGAGGAAACGAAGACAAATGAACAGAGATGAGCTGAAGACTCCTCCAGTCAGCTCCTTATAAC
The DNA here is from genome assembly GCA_903067095.1 of Girardinus metallicus. Taxonomy (NCBI): domain Eukaryota; kingdom Metazoa; phylum Chordata; class Actinopteri; order Cyprinodontiformes; family Poeciliidae; genus Girardinus; species Girardinus metallicus. The sequence continues at coordinate 20,995 of CAEGAE010063705.1, read as the reverse complement.
CTCTTGCTGCCAGCAGCCCCTCCCTCCTTCCTCTGCTGGGTTTTTTTACCATCTATTTCCCACTTTTTGCTCTTGCTGAGAAAATATTACAAAGCCACGCAGAAAGACTCCCGGTGCAGTAATGAAAAGCGCAAAAGCGTGGCTCTTTTTGTGCTACTTTCACGTCACTGACAATTAATTCCCCAGTGGAGCTGCTGGGCTCCTGTGGCGGGATAATACTGACGCTGAAGCTGGCAGTACATGAACACTCACTATAAATCTGAATATACATAATACACTTTTTTCTCTCCCTCTATACCTTAGATTTAAAGCACTCAGTGTGAGTGTGTGTCTGTACATATGCTGTGTGACAGCATAGAGCCCTGAGGCACCTCAAAGAGAGAGACTCCAGCTTGATGGATAGGCAGCCTGCGCCACGCTTTGATTTACTGAAAATAACAATCAGATGCTACATGTAGCTTTCAGGCTATTAGCAGACGGAGGATAAAAGTGTTAGCATGATGTGAGATACAGACGGACTACTGATGGCTCCAGTTCCCTCCTCAGTTTCTCCTCGGACCGCTGAGCAGCTCAGCCAGGAAGGAAGGAAAGACACTTTTTATAATTTTTATGTTCCGCCCGCCAGACTTTTTAAATCCTCCGTCTGATTGGCTGCGATGGGGGCCAATAAAAAGAGAGGGGGGGAGAAAGAATTATTTTCTAATTGCATTGTATTTTATGATTGTGTATAGCACTTTGGTCCTGTTGGTGTATAAAGTTCTTCATAAATAAAGTTGGTATGGTATGGTATGAAATGAGGTGATTTGTGGCCGTATTGATCTGCAGGTTCTGGGTTATCGATCAACAGATGGGAGGAGGGTAGTAGAGTGATGCAGTTGCTGTCTGGGAGGGAGAGCAGAGACTTGGTTACCCCCCCTACCCCAAAAACAGCCTCGGGTGTTCACAAAGTAGGGCAGTGTTTCATCATCTCTTCATAATGACTAGTCTCTGCTTTCAGTGTTTCTCACAGGAGCTTTTCATCAGGGAACATTAATCTGAGTTTAATGTTCAGATAAAGCTTTTCTATCCTCTGGTTCTAAGGGAGATGTCAGTGTGGACCTTCCAGTTCTTCCATATTCTGTTTACAGTTTTTCCACATGCCGCCACTAACGGTAACAGGAATGCTCCAGTCCCAACTTTTAAAATAACTCTGCTCATTTTTTCTCTTGAAGTTTGACTTCCTCCTCCAACAAATCTGACTTTGTTCCACCCAACATGGCAGAGTCCACGGCCGTGTCTCTGATGAGGCAGAGCGATGAGGAGCATATGGAGCGGTGGCCTTCCTTTATCCACTGCTACCAGCTCAGCACTCAGCTGCCTCTCTTCCTGCCTCCCAAGCTGCTGCCAGGTTGTCTCTGAGTCTCATCCTGCTGCCATCTGCTACCGACTTGGGTTCCCTCCACTAATTCTGGGGGGAGGAAAAAATGCTGCGCCCTCTCCTCTCTGCAGCCGGAGCCAACATGGAGGCCCAGTTTCCTCTCTGCCTTCACTTTAAAGGAAGGAACTGCTGGTGGCTGGAGCTTCTCTACGGAAAACTGCAGGAGGAAACAGAGTTCATGAAGAACTGGGGCCAGGAACATGTCTGTCCTTCCCTCCTTGACAATAAATCCAAAGTGTCCATTCATGTTTCTGCTTTAAGGCTAAGAAGGAACTGAGAACTCAGGATATTTCAAGGAATTGTGAAAATCAAAGTCATTTTCTCCTTGCTCCAGAGACAAAGTCCAATCAACTGCATGAAGCATCAACCCAAAACCCAAAAGCTCCATATCTCACTGCTACATGGACATCGCAGCATCTTAATGCAATAAAATAGCCTTGCTTTTTTTTTTTGTATTGCATCTGTTAAATGTGGGATTCCTAAATAAGTTAGAGCTTCAGGACGGTTTACTTCGGTTTATTTAAAGTGAAAACATAATTTCCTATTTATTAGCAGTGTGGTTGTTGAGAATCAGGCTGTAATCAGGCATGCGAGGAGCTTCAGAAACACATCTGCATTATTCTCCCTGTGGATAGATGAGGGAAAAACACGATTTACGAATTAGCTGCTTAAGGGACGTTAGCGATGTGTCTGTGGATTGGTACCAGATCATAAAGATTTACGTCACACAATAGTTAATCTGCCATGTTGGAGGGAAACTTGTTCATTAAGCCTCAGGGTTTCAGAAAGATCTGAATAACTGAGAAGTGTAAAACAGTCTGTGTTTATTCCCTTCAGCCGGCCAAACAGATACATGCTGGGTACAGGAGCAACAATAAACTCACTGTTTCAGCCATAAAAATATATGCAAATAACACTACTTCTTTCATGTGGAATGAAGAAACAGTTCCTTTGAACAATCATAGATGTCAACTTTTCAAGGCGTTCAACCTCAACCTGTAAAGTGTTTTATTATTATTTAAAAACCAGCACAGTGTTTAACAGATGTATTTCAGTCAGCTGCCTCCACCTGAACGGTCTGAGACGGCATGATGGAGGAGCACTGCCATAATGAAGGTGGCGTGTTGGAGACAGCAGGAGCTTCTTAAAGAGACAGAGTCCCAATTTTAAAAATCCAGACAAATTCTTTAAGTTTTTTTTTTATATAAACATCATTTTATATTACCCATCAGTTAATATAAAATGCTGACTTGATTGTGCTATAAATTCGCATTATGGCATCATTATCTATCATCACTAACCTTCGTCTCAGCTCCTTGCACTGGATTTATTTATTGGTATCAGAGTAAATGGGGGTTGAATAGAAATGCACATCGCACTGTCAGATTGTTTAAAATTTATTTCAAATTATTATATATATTTTTTTACTTCCTCTCCACATTTCTGCTTCACTTCACTGATAAAATTTGGAGCAGCATCAGGGTGTGAAAACTTCTTTGAGATATTTTATTGTTCATCGTGTTCTATGCAAAAATCAGTGACTATTTTTAAGATACTGTTACTTGCTGCAGAAAACACCAGGCTTCATGTTGTGGTCTGGTATTGATTTTCAGCTCAACTTTAATTTCCGAATGTTAGATTAAAATATTGTCTTATTGATTAAAACACGCAGAGCAAACTTCCTCCGTCTTCCTTAGCAGACATGTGAGCTGTGGCTTCAGCTGCGACGCTGAAAGCTGAACGCATGATGATAACGTCTGCAAAGTTCTGCTTTTTATTTTTATTGTTTTTGTTCACATAGAAAACAAACAAATCCCGGCTCTGCTGCTCAGTTGGAACCGTTTTGAAGTGTTTGATGTGAGGAGGCAGAGCTGTCCGTTTGTCTGTCTGTGTGATTACATGAAGGGAAGGCAGCTCACCCTGCAGAAACCACACATCGTCCTCAGTCTGGTTTCTAGGGAAGATTTCAGGTTTTAGGAAAGCGTATCCTCTAAATCTTTGAGTTTCATTTAACATTTGGAAAAAGGTGCTAGTTCTCCTGGTCCTGCACAACATTTAGATCCTGAGGTGGATTTAGCTGAATTTTCTCCATGGTTTTAATTTCTATCCATTTATCTTTTCTTCCTGTAGATAAGTGGAAACGTGTTTTTCACAGAAATAGCAGAGAAAATTCATGTGAAGTTCTCTGATGTGGAGACAGTAACAGACAGCAGAGCTTTGCTTTCACTGCTGCTCCTTTCATTGTGAGGAGGGTTGCAAAGCTGATGAAATATCTGATGATGGGAACAAGAGATGGAGAAAAAGAGTTGGGGATAAAGAAGAAGGGCTGATGCTGGTATGCTGTTTTTGCAGACACATCCCTCCTCAAAGCCTCTCCTAATTAACAAGCACAGGAATAAATTCACTGCCTGTGTAAACGGGATCAAAAATGCAAGAATTTCATAAAACCGTTGTTGTACGTCTCAGGGTGACGTTGAGGTCAAAGCGGAACAAAACCTGACGTGACGTCATCTTTCTGTCCTAACCCAATTTAGTTGAATTCTGCTGGCAGTCACGCTGTTTCTTGTGTCTTCCCTCCATGCTGACTGTAATCTGTTCTCAGGAAGGTTCTCTGTCTGCCTGCTGCTGAGTCTGGAGGAGATGAGAGGTGACAGAGTAGGGCTCTGTCACCAAGTCCCTCCATTATTGACATGTGGCGCAGAAGGAATAACAGAGAGTGACCTGGAATAGCAGGAATGTTTCTGGAAGACATTGGCTTTGTCTCCATACCCCGTGGGATTCATTAGGAAAACAGAGGCAGCACAACTCACTGCATCAGGCCTAGAGTTTCCTCTGAACCGCTAATGAAGTTGCTGGCTCCAGACTGCAGCATGTTGGCTATGATTTGGTGCTCTCCTCCATCTGGAGCATTGTTAGAACAACCCAGGATAATTATTATAGTGTTGGATGGAAAATAGTAAGATTGTTCTGGAGATATTTCAAAGGAGTGAGAAGTTCATCTTTCTGTGCATTGACCAAAACGTTTCAGCCCAGAAAGCGTCAATATTGGCTTTATCGCTCTCAGCTGCTTTTCATCTTTTACCCATTTATCTCATGCAAGTAACAAAGAATGAGTTTCCATTTCATATGCATACATATATAAACTCTGCTCTTCCATTTTAGCACGTTGAAAAACTGACTGCATTGCTGACTTTACCTCTGATTCAGTTCTATTCCCCAAGTTATTTTTTTCAAACAATGGTGAAAAAATGACTAATAATGGCCAATACTGATATCCAATGGTCTCTAGATCTGCACATCTGGCACCAACAACCACAATCAGTCACTTAATGACTCATCTTTCCGTTTCTGATGCTTGATTTAAACCTCAGCAGGTTGTTCTCACATTGCATGTAAGCATTGAGTCAATCGTTCCATCCAGTTTGCGTTAACAAGGAAGTTAATTGGTTTACCTAATAAAGTGTCTTGGTTTTTCAATGAAGCAAAATGGTTTCCATATCCAGATGGTTTCATTGAATAATAATCTTCCTTTGGTGTCCAAGCAGCCAAAAAGTCATTGTACTGACCAGTCAGTCGCCATGGTAACAAACCGCTGTAGTTGCAGTAGAGTATCAATTTGATGTAGCTCTATAAATCCTCCAAATTATTTTATTCAGAAACTGAGAATAAAAACAAACAGTTCTATTTAATCAATCATGTTTTGTTTGTACAACATATTTCAGCTACACAGCATTTCAAAGTGTTTCACATCATAAGAACACAATTCTTCTTTACTACTGTAAGGAGCCAAAAATCAAAGCAAGCAGGCAATTTCAGAAATGGATGATAGATCTTTCATAAACATGCATCATGCTGCACCATTTGTTAGATATTAAAGTGACTGTAGAAATAAAGTGAAGGATATTAATAGTGTGCATTTGGATGATAGTGAAGAGTGACGATCTCCTGTCACATCATGAGTGTAACTGCTGTGGTCCTGTTGGTTCATTACACATTGTAAGTGAACTGTGTCCCCTCATTACCCAGGATTGAAGCTTCTATTGAGCCAACATGGAAATCTAAACAGTCTCCATGACTGAAATTTACCGATAAATCCAGCAAGCCTAACCTCCACAGTAAGGCCAAATGGTGGGATTTCTGCTCCTCCACGCCGCACAGCCCCAGGTTGGGCTTAGAAAACATTTCTGAAAGCTCTCTCAACAAGGTCCCACTCTAATTGCTTTGGCAATTGTTGGCCTCTCGTATGGACAAAACAAGGTGAAGGAAAACAGAGTACTGCTGCAGGCTTTGAAATAACTTCTCTGGTCCAAATAGGTGTGAATAATGCATTTGCTCTATCTATGGTGTGAATGCCAAAAAGTAAAACAGAACAAAGAGTGAAAGCAATGCATGCAAACCGTAGAAATAGAGAAATGGTGAGAGATGGAGGCTGCATCCAGCTTTGCTGAGGTAAAACACAGCTGATGGAAAAGAAGGTTTGAAGCCAGGAAAATATTTGTTGCTCAATGTTTTAAAGTAAACTTGGCTTTTTAACCACCCTTTCTTCTATAGTAAAAAACTGAACTATCTTTTCTGTCTGCTCTGGGAGTTAGCAGCAGAAGACACAATTTCTCTCCATTGTCTGTCTTAAAATATTTTTTCTCATGCCATACATCCTTACTTTTTGAGAGGTAAGTGTCTAAGTTAAAAGTGTGGGTGTATCATAATTAAACATCCTTATTTAACCAGGGAAAAAGATGGTTTTGAACTGTTAATTAAATGTAAAATTTGGACTGGATGTGAATTTAAAGACCTATTTGATTTTAAATAATTGATTCATTTAGAGAACTTAAAATGTAATCAGTCCAGAACTTTTGGGCCTTTATTTTGAAATTCCTAGATTTTAAGTAGTGAACCACAGTAATTATTTTGGAGTGTGAAAAAAAAGAAAACACTGTGACAAATTTTATCTATACATGTAAAAGCTGAAATCTCTGAACTTTAAATCCCAGTTAGTCTGATTAAAGTTTGTCTTGAAATGTGGTTGTATTCAAATGTTAGACTCCTGACTGTATTAAAGCTCATTTGATGACAAACATTTTTAATGATGTCTTCACATCTTTAGCCAAACTGTTTACTTTACTGCCCAGGGCCGCAGGGTTTTGGGGGCGTCCGCCAGCGCACTGAGAAATAAAAAAAAAGTTTAATCAGTTTCATCGCAACCTGTTTCCTGTATGTCCAGTCAATAGGGAGCATGGAAGCTTAGTTTTTTCTAATTACAGACTGAAGAAAATCTTGGCTGCCGACTTCCTTCCTTCTAATACAACTCAAGTAAATTGTTTAAAATGTAGTTCCAACTTAAAGCTCTTCAGCTCTGTTTGAAGCTGAGGACGGAGCAGCCAGTTCTACCAGGATCTTTCAGTTCTGAGGGTTAGACGGTTTGTTTTTGGCTCAGCTCTTCACCTCAGACCGGAGTCCCTCCCATGGAGCCTGCAGACATCATGGCCCGCTGCGTTCTGCCATCGCTCCTGATGGTCATGGTCTGAACCAAGCCATCTGCAAACATCATCCTTATCATCTGCCTGAATAATCTCAGCAACCCGTTTGTTGGCCAAGTAGCAATAAAAGCTGAGCATACTCCTAAAACGAGCAAACAGAAACTTCAGGGACAGATTTTGAATATCGGAGAAGCCAGCCTTTGTGTGCTTTCTGTATTTACACTTAATACCAGTGGGACGTCATTAAAATGATAAAAGTAACCAGAGTCAGGGGAGGCTGGAAATAGCTTTGTTGAAACCTCAGAGCGGCAGCGACAGCAATGCTTCAGAGACAACAAAGACAGCAGGACCTACAGGCTGTTTGCTTCATTTTAAACATGCTGATCTTCCCCAACATGCCATGCAGTCTTATTTTAACCTACCGGCTTGGCAAACTTCGTCATTCTAACACCTGGATACTTCTGGAGCCTCTCTTGTTGGGGGAACCACGCAGTAAATAAAGTCTTTGCTTCATTGATTTGCAGAGAGAGGGTTTCTCTGACTTACTGTGCCGATCTGAACAAGATGCCAGCAGAAAGTAAAAGGGATTTGAATTGTGAATATTTTTCATGTTCCTTGTGTATTCAGATCCAGCCCTTCGCTCACCTCTGTGTCTCCATTTCACACACTGCTTTCTCCAGTAAAAACCTTGTCTTTTTCTCCATCTCCCTGTGCTCAAACTGAGGCCTTATCTCTCTTTTATATGCAGTCTTCAGGTTGGGAATGTGGAGTTCGCCAAACGATTTTGTCCTGGGTGTTGGCCGTGTCGAGGCCCGGGTTCTTCAGCTAATGCCGACCGCTTTGAGAAGACGGGAAGAGAACGAGACGCACTAAGATTTGGCTAGAGATGAAGGAGGGAAATACTCTACTTCACAACTTTTACGCTCACAGACACAAAGACATCCTCTTACATTCCCTCCATAAACTCGCCGCCTTAAAGTAAAGAGCTGGTACTGTTTCATTTTTGTTCTCTCCACTGTAGCCTTGATGAGAACAGCGAGGGTAAAAAAGCAGGACCTGAGAAAATTTGTTTTCTTCTCTCCCCTGAAAGAGCTGCCGTTCTATACCTCCTTCTTTTCATTTAGCTTGTTTAAAGAAGCAATTTCTCGTTGGGAGCCAGCTGAGGTGTGTGGTCCTTTGTGAGCAGACGTTTTTCTTTATTTCACGCTGGGTGTTTTATGATTGCACCCAAATCAATAATTGACTGCATTTGTCCCCTGAGGACCACTAACCAGAGATCAATAGAAGCCGTGTAGCGCTGATTTCTTTCCCCCGTCGGAGGTTTTAGCAGGTATGACTGCTGGTTGCTGTGGCGATTCTTTCTTTATCTGCTCTCATGCTGACACAGTGCATCACTTCCATGCTCTTTTCTGTATAATCATAACTATGAGTATGGGAGAAGGTTCCCAGTCAATAGCCCTGTATAGAAAACATAGTTTGTCTAGTGCTGCACGATCTTAAAATATTCTGGTTTTCAAACTGTCTCCAGATGTAGTTAAACTTTAGGAAGCGTCTGTTTTGGATCCTTTAAATGTCTCTGTCCTCAAAGACTGTAGTCGTTTTAACCAGAGCCGGTTCTGGTACACTTCATTTCTACCTGTTGCTAGTTGCAGTGTCTAAAGCAACCTGGAGAAGCAACGTGGGATTTATTCAGTATCAATTTAAAAATACTTTATTCTTTCTTACCTCCTCCTTCCTTTTGTCTTCTCCCTTTTCTATGTGTCTATATCCTTGGTATTCTTTCTTTGCTCTTTCTACCTGTGCTTCCTGTCTTCCCTTTACCCTCCCTTCTTAATGACCTTCCTTCCTCTGTGTATCTTTCTTTCCTTCCTTTTTTCCCTTCTATCCATTTGTCCCATCTTCTTTCCTTCTTTTTTCAATGTTGTCTTCCATTCTTACCGTGCCTTCCTTCCCACCTGAAAAGTTTTACATTACAGATTGTGTAGGAACCTTGTTGTCAGTCACATGAAAACTTCAACAGAGTTTCTGCAAATTTATCATGGTTGTCAAAATTATTGTAATATTTCAAACTTTTGTTGAAAATGAGCATAATTCAAATTTCCAACTGAAATGAATAAAACTAGAACCTGTCTACTTATACAATTTTCTGGTTATAAATGTTGACTTTATAGTATTATTATTATTATTACTATTATTATTATTGGTAAACATAGTTTAGTCATAAGTTATTGTATAATTTAAAAGTTTTGACATAGATATATTGATATATTTGTCCAAGCAGTTTTAGGCTTTTAAATCCATTTTATTACTAATTCATAAGGAAGACAGAAATACAATAAATAAAAAAGAATACAAACTAATTACATCATTTTTAATATGTTTTTAGAGCTAAAATATGGGAAAATAATGGTAAACACGAAGATATTCACATAGAACAGTATGGGCAGATGTAAACAACACAGATCTACATTGTTAGATGCTGTAGTTGTACACTGACAAATGAGATGAAGATTAGTTCCTGAAAATGGAAAGTCATTCAGAATCATTTGCAGACAGAACCTCTTCGCTCTCATATATTGACCTCTGACCCTTTAAAGTCAACTCACCAAGTCTCATGCCTGTCAAGTTTTGGATTGGAGAAAACAGGAAATTTGTAGCCGTTTGCTGCTACGTCAGAACCAGGTGACGTAATTACCATGATACGGGAAATTTAAGGGAAAATACCAATACGGCAGGATACGCATAAAATACGGTCGTTTTCTAACCAAAACGGGAGACTTGACAGGTATGCCAAGTTGCCCTGGTGACAGACAGGGTGACACTAAGGCAGACACATAACAGACACTACATTTGATAAAAGATTTTAAGACCCCTCATGCACCTTGATGCTGTTGCTAACAGCGGCTAATATGGAAACCGCGGTATGATCGCCCAGGGTTACCATGCTGTCGGGACTTCATGGGAGCCCTCGTCTCATTTTGGAAGATGAAAATTCATAAGACAGAAGCTTATGCTCTGTGGAAAAATAAAAGCCACCTGCGAGCATGACGGAAAGTTTCCAGTCCCAGCCTGATGAGAGGAGCTGATCTGAGCTGATTGCATCACTGGCAATCACCACGGCAACCGGTCCCCTCATCGCGAAGGTCCTCCACTACAGCTACACTGACAGAGAGGCTAAAGCCCTCTTACATGGAGGAGAAATGAGAAACACAGCGAGGAGAGGCTGTTAAAAGCCGCCCGGCTGGGGAGCACATCTGTTTTACTTAGTGTCCGCTGCAAAGAAAGGGAGCCTTTATTAAGGTGGGAGTAGAAAATGTCCCCAAGGAGTGTTTGAGCGTAATGAATTTAAACTCATTCAACATTAATGCCATGTCGCTTCGCTGCCACGGAGCTGTATCTCCACTCCATCATCTACCCTTCCCTGGATTTCTGACAGCCACTGGGTGATTTGTTAGCGTTAATCTGCATGTAAAGCTTTACTTGAACCGCTTTGCCATTTGTGTATCACTACCCTGCTAATTCAGTCGCTATTCTTGTCACCAGTATAGAGTTCAGGACTTTTAATTATTCATGCAAACCTCTCCTGGCCTCCCTTCCCTTGTCACTATCTGAGTCAAGCTGAGTTTCTGTGGAATGGGTAAGAAAACAAGCAGGTTTGTACTCTCACTGTTTTCCCCGCTGAAGCACACTGCTATCATTTTGTCCGAGCCATTGTGTAAGGTGTCATTGGGTATGGATGCACTCATGCTTGGCATAGTGGAAAACTTCTTACTATTTCACTTTGCAGTAAATGCGACAAGGCCACAAAGTAATAAAACTGATTTCGACTTCAGGGATATTTTCTTTACAGAGTGGAAACAATTTAGGAGCAACTGGAAAATTCAGCTTTTGTAGCTTATTGACATAAGCTGTGTGTCCCTGAAATCCAAACGGAAACACTTTACACAAAGTGGATCTGTAGCTGTAGTTTCAGAGATTAGAACCTGAGGGTCCATTCACACCAGCCCTGTTAGTCCACATTAATTAAACTCTAGTTGGTTTGTGTTTTCTTAGAAGTGAATGTTCAGATCAAACTTTAATGCGGAACAAAAAGCCAAGTCTGATCCACTAAAACCTGAGTCTAGGTTTGGTTAAAGTGGAATCTGGTGCCATTTGAATAATATGTTAATGAATGCATAAGTGAACCACTCCAGAAGCAGGAAGTGGACAATAATGTAGGGCATTCTGGGTAAATGCAACTAAAACAAACATGCTGGTCTAGCACTAGCAAGAGGAATGACTCATGGTCTTTTACCAACATCCTGTGAAGAAGTTGCACTAGTCTTCAAGTGTTTTCATGTCATTTCCTTCAGTGTTTCTTGGCGCAGTGACCCCACAGGCAGGGAGGGGAACAAGTTTTTTAAAGGGTTTGGTTGGTTTGATTCAGTGCAGAGTGAAAGAGAAACACAGCAGCTGAAAATATAACAAATGCGGCAATTTTGGTCCTCCAATCAAACCAAGTCTATCAGACTATCAGGTGTGAAAACATCGTAAATATCCTAACATAAGCTCCATTATCAGGTGTTTCACAATGTTTAAGAATTACATTCAGATTTGGTTCACAGAAAAGGCTCAAATGTGTGTCCTGTTTGACCTCTTCCGGGTCCCAAGCTATAAAAAGTGGTAGAAGATTGTAGCAGGAGAATGGTGCCACACTTGCCACAGTGCAGCTCAAACACTGCAAGATTTTTTCCCACTGGGGCTTTAATCACAACAGCACCATCCTTTTCCTTTCATAGGCAGTTGTGTTCATCCTGAAGCCTCTGACATGGTATCACATTTAATAGACAAGTCGCCCAAACACGGGATAACGTGTTACCTACATAAGTCGTTTGCCTTCACAAGCACGAACTGGGCATGCTGTCTTTGCTTCCCAAAGGGATTTTCCTCATCTTCCTCTTCGTCTGCTTCCAGTGGTGGGGTAGGAAAAAAGTCCATGGTGATGGAAGTAAAGCTCTTTAACACTGCAGGGTTGAAGGGAAAATTACTTTACGTGGACTGAAGAGCGTGCACACTTCAGTAAATACACAGTTATAGCCCTCAAGAAATGCTTTAACAAACAGAGCACCTGCCTTTGGACTGGAGCTTTCATAATTTAGATATGCATGATTTAGTTTAGAAAATTTTCTCACTAGTGCTTAAGAGTAGTTGTGGTGTCATTTTAATTCATTTTCTGACTGTTTTTCTCAATAGGGGATATTTCATTCCATTTAAGGTTCACACAGAAAACCAATGTGACCCAAAATCCAATCTTTTTCTTTTCTCATATAAATCCCATCTCCAACATTTTCAAGCCAATCTAAACGGCCCTATTCACCAAAATAAATTAAAAATGCACGCGCCACTCCCACACGTGCTACTGAACTGGATCTGATGATTTTCAAAGTTCCTGCTGTCTGAACAGTCATGTTGCATTTTATCCGACTTTCACGTTGTTGAGACATGCATCCTGATCTGGTTGACAGTTTGGTCTGTCACAGTAACAAATTTTGCTGGATGATAAATTTTCCCAGATGTTATTGTGATGAACGATATTATTGTTGTTTTGATTCCATTTTCAAGTAATATAATGGTAATGGTATAATAATGCAAGGAGACATTCTCAAAGATAGAGAAACTTTAAATTCTAGTGAACATTTTACACAGTGGAACTGGAAGACATTTTAAATATCCAAAATAAATAAAACAAAGAAAATGAATTGTGAAGTCTCTGCAAACAAAACTGTCCTCAATTTAGTGTGAACGAAGCTTAAGACATTACATGTTAAATAGATCAACAAATGTGATTTTTATGGTTCAGAAAATTCACTTTATGAATTTTTACACAAAAAATGTAGTTAAAGCTTTTTATTCATGTAGTATACATGTGAAAATGCTTTATGTTGTAAAGTTGGTAATTAAAAAAACTAAAGGTGTTTTTTGAAGAGATTTTTTTTGTGAAGATTTGGTTTTCTCTGACTTAATTAGTTCCTGTGTTGCCGTCTAGCCCTTGATTGTTAACAGCCGTCCCTTGTTTCCCCTGATTGTCTCCCTGTGTATTTTATCCCACCTGTGTCCCCTGCTCCTTGTCGGATCCTTGTTGTGTCGTGTCTTTTGTCACTCTGCTCCATTCGTGTTCGATCCAGTTGCTACTAGTGTCAGAGCTCCTAGCCGTCTGCTCACCTGTGCTGCCTGGACTTCTGTACTCCTTATTAGTTATCATCATTAAACCATCAGTTCTTCACATCAACCTGGGTCCACCACTTCAGTCCTCACTACCTCAAACTGCAAATCATTAAATTTTCTCCATTGTAACATAACTTATTACATTATTGCTTTATTGCCTCAAAAGCTGCATTACATTATTTTCCAAGTTATTGCATTGCCAGCTTTTTTACATTTAAAATGGACAAAAACACAGAGCATAGAAGCAGGAATTTAGATATGCAGCACATTGGCAGTGTGTTCGATGGATAGGAAATGGCAACAAAAAGCCCTGAGCGTCCAGACCAGCGTACACAGTAAAATAAGTAAATATGTAGAAGCTCATTCTGATGATTATAAGATCTGCTGCATTTCTGTAAACTTTCTTTTAATAAAACCATCAAACATGAAAAATTAAATTTCACTTTTATGTTTTGTCATAATACGTTTAAAACCAACAGTTAACTGAGAGTAACGTTTTGCTCTTTGTTTTGCCTAACCTGTTGTTTTAACCTGAAAATAAAGTGCAGCTGAAATCATGTAGTTTCTTCACGTTTATAGGCTGAAAAAAATTATTCAGTTTTTTTTTTCTTAGTTTAGGATTTGACTGGTCAAAGCAAATTACAGAACAATTGGTAATTTGTTTCTTCATCACTTTTATATGTGGAAGGGAAAATTATTGTCCATAATCTCACAGCATACTGGGAGCTAAAATTGATGATTGCTTTGCTTGTTACAAATAAAAAATTAAAATCCAGCTCCTTAATTTGGGAAGTTTTGTTGTGATTCTGCTCTCCAATGGTTTTGTGGAGTTAAATATCACAGAACAGTATTAACAAGCAGCAACAACTGAGAAGTCTGTGGGAATCAGTGAGACGTGGAGACTGTTTGTGGTGAAAAGGCCTGGTGGTCTTTGGCCAGCCTGCTGGTTTTAATCCGTATCACACAGAGCCACAATATAAAACTGCCTGCTTGCATTACTGAGACTTTCTGTTTAACTCATGAAAAAGCTGAACCTGCTTACTTGAAAACAAAGTAGCACATAAAAATAGATTTGTACATGAATAAACGCACCTATGAGCTCTGTTGCTTTGGCTCCTGTTGACAACACTTTACTAAGAACTGGAAACATAAAGGAACAACATTGTTGAGTCTTGAGGAAAATGTTTTGCTTCTTCTGTCATCTAAATTCATGTTTGCCTTTCAGCTTTGAAATAGAACCAAAATCATTATTTAGCAGAAAATTAAGGCTTTTTGATATCATTACTTAAAACAATACCTGCCAAATATAGCCTATTTTATTTCATTGAGCCTCAATCGATTGTCCATGTTAGAAGTTGTGGGTAATATGTATTAATATATGAAATGATAAACATTCAAATTTCACAGTTAGAAGCTGTTTAGAGATAAAGATGATTAAGTGTTCAGCCTGTCACCTTAGAAAAAATACTAAACAGTTCCTAAGGATCAACTATTTGTGATTATGATCATTTTTATGAAGTTATGTCTATCCAAGAGTTTTTATAGAAGAGCATTAAGTCAGGATGTGGGATTTATGTACGCCTTTTGGCTAACATTTGTTTAGCTTTTTATGGATAAAGTTGTTTGATGGGAATATGCTATTAAAATGGTGTAACAGACTGCATTTCAAGGCTGTCTAAAGAGTAAAATAAACATTTTAGCACATTTTTCAAACAATTAATTCCTATTAGCAACAATTAATACAAAGCTTCAATTTGTGCCTCCATATGGTTTGGATTGAAATCTACACCTCCGGATAACTTGGCTTTAAGTTAAATTGCTGTGATACTTTAATTAGCTTTACCTCAAATCCCTCAGATTCTTACCTGTAGCTCATCGCTATTCTCTCTATATTGCAACGCTCTCCTCACAGTGCTGCTCAATATAGAATAAGGGGCTTCGTTTATGAGTCAGGAGGGATTTGACTTGGCTGATAACAGAACTAATGAATACACACCGTCAGAAAACACACACTCATGGGCAATCCTTAAAACTAAACCCAATAGTTGTTATAAAAAAAAGAATAAATTAGACGCAGAAGCTCTTGTTGGGAAGCCTTATGGCACTAAGGGTATTGACATGAGTGTTAGTCCGCTCAAGCAACTTTAGCTTCACCTCACTTGTCTATCTCCTGCTCTGCTCAGACTGAGGTAAACTGTAACACATAAATGTCTTTAGATTTTTATTTCAAAATGTGAGCCTCTAAAGACAACAAAGTAACAATACAACAGTAACAAGCCGCTAATAATAGATAAATCGTTGCCCAAATCAACAGCTCTAGCTAATTAGCGGTAAGCTGCTACAAGCTAGCATTAGTTGAGTTTTTCACAGATTAAACCTGGTTAACACAAGTTGTGTCTGCTGTTTTTGTTTCATCTTTTAGCAAAAATAGATACTGCAAGGCTTACAATTTGATTTTCACGCTTAGAAACCCCAAAGAGCAGGTGGTTATAAATTCAGCTAGCTAGCTCCTTTATTTATTTAGTCATTCAGTGTCATTTGGTGTTGATATCGACACCTCCTGGTGAGGCATAGGTGTGTCACCATTTTGTTAGTTCTGCTTGAGATCCAGATGGATTTTTTTTTACATTCTGAGAATATCTGTCGTTTAAGAAATTGTTTGTTGAAAGATAATTGGTCAATCTGATGTGTAAAATTATGTGTATGAGCATAACTGTTGAGGAAGGGTAAGAATCAGAAGTGTTGTGTATTGAAGAAGCGATGAGAAAAAGCTACATTTGATCCCATTTGTTTTTCCTGTAAGGTAATAGCCCATCCGTCTTCTTGACATATGAAATGAATCCTTGTCCGTTCCCATTAGTGTTTTTGCATCTCTGGTGATCACCTGTCAGTCAAACCGGGTCATGGACAGCACTGCAGAAATTCATTGTTGGTAGAAATAAAAAAAGAAACTTTTCATAGCTCTAGTTTTCCTTTCAGCTACCATCTGGGACAACACTGGTCGTATTATCTGCCAAGGCTGTTGTTATTTTCTTCCTGTTCAAAAGAAATTGGAAGTGTCAAATGTATGCATCTGTTCTGATGTGCCAGGAGGAGTTTCCCAGGAAAAAGTTTCCAATGTGAGGGTACGCAGTTAGTGCACTCGGTCCACACTGCACTCGATACCTTTGCTTTGACAGAAGCCTCCACTCTGGTGTCAGTCTTTTGTCTGTCAGCTAAGCTCCAGGCTAGTGGAAAACATTTCAGAAAGAATCCGGTTTCCTCTAACCATGCTGGATTCAGTTTTCTTTGCTTTTTCTCACGAGAAATGTCCGCGAGGAAATTGTTGTTTTTTTCTGTAGGAATACATCTGTGGTTATTTTTTTAAAAACTGCTTGATTTAGATCCTGAGACAGAATTAATTTTTTTTACCACAACATTCCAACCTCAGTAGGACTTTTTTTTCTTGTCATCCTATCAAACACCCTCTGTTTTCTTGCACACATCTGACACAGTTCGGTTAAATTTCACCTTTTGTCATTCTCCTCGTACTGCATCGTCTCCGAGCTACATGCTGACACTCGTAGGCACACGCACCCAGATACACACGCACACACACACGCCCGCACACTACAAGAGTATGTTGTGTGAAGTGATGGCAGAGCAGGAGGCCAGTCATGACAAGGCCTTTTTTTCCTCACACCTGGCCAAATGTATGTGTGTGTGCATGTTTGAGCACCCCTACACACACTCAGACACGCACACACACCGTCAGGAATACAAATGCATTCATGGGTAGCTTCACAGACACATACACACACTTCTTTTTCCCATGGTACAAGAGAGAGTGAGCTCAGGTAGCTGTCAGCAGCTCCCCAACAGAGAACAGTAGGCAAGTCAAAAACAGCCTCCTCGCTTGTCACTCTACACACACACGGTTTCACAGAGTGTGCTTCGATGTGTGGAGAGAGAAAGAATGAGATGCCTTGGGCAGATGCTGGCCCGGTTGTCTAAGCTGTGTGCAGACGTCTGTGTGAGAGTGTCTATCTGACCGTCTTCATGTCTGTCCAAGAGAGTGAGCCTGAGCAGACGTGCCGGCTTCCTAACCTGCGAGCTGACGTTAAGAAGTGTCGCGCGTGCATGGTTCAGCGTGTGGCTAAACGTGAAACGTGCCACCAGAGAAGCGACTCTGGCTTCTTGCCTCCATCCCAATGCCATGTTGTTGTTATTCTCTGACTTATTCCTATGTGTTCCGGCCTGTGGCTTTCCAATCAGGTCAGCTTACTTGTGAGAGCTCGCCATGTCTTTCAACGCCCCCAGCAGGCCAGGCGAAGATGTTACGCCAGCTGGCTGCCCAAATGGCCCTGTGAGTGGGTGCAGAGTCACACCAGCTGTAGCTGCCACAGTACGGGTCAATTACTCTCTAAATTGATATTTTGTGCACACAACATAAGCACATACACAGGAGTATGCTTCTTGTTTGCCTCTGACAATGTTTACAGTTTCATACTCGATCAAAGCCGAGGTCTCTGTGGGAGCTTTGGGATCAAAGTCTGAAGAATTGTTAGCGCCTGACCTGTGAGGCTGTTGGAGTGTATGGCTAACCTGGATTTGCCCCTCTGCTGCCATCCTGGCTGGTGAATCACTGATGGCTGCAAGTTGAAGAGGAACACTATAGATACTCCTTATATTGCATTGTGCTTTATCACATGTTGTCACATTATTGCCACAAACTTGAAAGTTCTTTGGTTACATTTTACTGGACAGACTCAGGAAAAACCACCACATCACTGTCATTTGGCTGAAAATGTCAATTTTGTCCAGGTTTAAGCTTCTACCAATGTTTGATTCATTCCTCCCATTCCATTAGGGGGCGGTACATTTTAAGTCACAAAAGGTTAAAGTGAGTTGACATGGACCGTAAATTGTTTTATGTGTCATCAGCTGAAGCAAGCAAGCTAAATTAACCTTAAAACTACTTTTTACTTAGGTTTTTGTATGTTGACCAAGTGTTGAGTTGATGATGAATGTTGTAATCTATTGAGAGAGTGTGGGTTTTGGCAAATTACCCTTAAACTAATGAAAATGTTTGTGGTTTCAGGGGTTATTTTGTATATAAGCATCTAATCCTCCTAATTAGCAGGATGGCAATATTTTTTAAATATTTTTAAAAAAATTATGATTAAAAAATTATGTGAATGATCGATTTCCACACAGAAAGCAGAATTATTTACATTTAAACATTTAAACAAACTTCAGTTTTAATACATTACTGTCACGTTTTAATTCACAAGTGTTTTATTTTCTGATACTTTACTGCTCAAAAATGTGAATGCATACATTGTTAAAATAACATACCACTGTGGCTGTTCACATGGGCAAAAAATATAAAATAAGTAAGTATAATTATAAATAGCTACTCTAACATTATTGTGTACAACTTACTAATAAATCAGTATCAAAGTATTTTAATTGACATGGAATTGAATTGATATAGAATAGTGGGGAGATTATCAACCTCTTTAGTTTCTCAATATGCAAATGATTGCACTTATTTTTTTCTTTTGGACATACTGTTGCATTTTGGACCTTGAGTCACAGAAAAACATAAAATCATATTAGGAAAAATGTAAAATTTTTTCACAGTGAAACCTTCAAATATTCATAACAAATGGTTTCTATAATTTAGAATGACAGTATTCTAATTTTCTTGAACTGATGTACAAATATTGCAAGCAACACAGATTTATAACATTATTAGCATCAAAATGAAGGCAATTACTCATTTGTGTGTATGGAATTTTTGACAAAACATCATAGGTCAACCCTAACCCTCACCTGCCTCTCAGACTGCCAGGAATCAGGATCATATCGTACTCTCAGTCTCTGATAGTACGATAGTACGGTCAGTTGCTAATAAGAATGATCAATCTGCCATCGTCACTATGACAATACCTACTGTGCCGCAGACTCCTGCTGCGAGTTTCCCCTTTTTGTCTTCCAGCTCAAAACAGAGCCCCACTGGCCTCTGCATGTTCGTTTTTCACATAATCCTTCATATACAGAACATAAACCACTAAGCTAAAAACAAATTGCTAAGTGGATGCCACCGATCGCTCCAGTATCCAAACATTGCATCAATTTCGTGATCTTACTGTATTTGTCGCTGCTCCATTCACACCGCTACTCTGTTCCTGCTTCCCTTTCATGGTTACTTGCGCAACTTTACTTCGTTTCTTAGCAAGAAGATAGAGCCCGTCGTTATTTGTTGAAGATTTGAGATTTCCAATAACAAAGAAATCAAATGTTGTGTTTCATTGTTTACGTTTGGAAGCTCATTCTCGGTCACATTCCTAGAAAGGCCAGTTTTTGATTTCTCTGGCATTCGGGAGAATATGGTTTACTTAATTTAGCATAACTCTGGTTTTACTTGACTTATTGACACAATTTAAAAACTGGTATGTAGTTTATAATGTGCACTAAAAGAACAAGTTGAAAGTGAGACACGGGGTTGGCGGGGTCTTGTTGCTATGCTGTCACAAATAAGACATATTAAAAAGATGCGTATAAGTATGGATACACTATTAATTTTTCACTTTATGTATAAATTAGGAATGCTACTGTCGTGATTTGAGTTTTTCCCTGTGTTTATTTAGTATTTTGTCCTTTGTGTAATCCCATAGTCTTGTAGTCCCGGTGATTTGTCTCACCTGTTCCTCGTTGTACCTTGATTGTCTCCCTCTGTATTTATACCCACCTGTTGTCCCTGTCCTTGGTTTGGATCCTTGTCGAATGTCGTGTGTCGTATCGTCGTATGTCTAAGTTGGTCAGTCCTGTCTAAGTCTAAGTTGAGTCTCCAGTAGTTTGTCGGTCGACACGGTCGAACTGGAAAGTCCCGTGTCGGTTCAGCTCTCGTTTTGTTCAGTTCCACTTCAGTTGCTACCAGTGTTTAGCCTTAGCTATATGTCACTGTGCTGCCTGATCTCCATGGACTGAAATTTGAGCTCCTGTCATCATTAAACCACCTTATACCTCCTCATCTTGGGTCCTCAAGCGTTCATTCTCACCACCTCATAACCACAGAACGTGACAGCTACGGTTTTTTGCTGCCGATTCCGATACCGATCACCCATGAGGTCGATCACTGCCTTTCACCTGGACTGGCTGTTAATTTTTCGCATTAGGTATAAATGATACTATGTGATTTTCCAAAATGGAAAAATTATCTGGCAATAAATTCACCTAATTTAGACATAAACATGCAAAATATTTGCAGGCACAATACAGCAGCTTTTCAGCCAAAATGACAACTGAAAAACCTGAAATCAGTAAAACAATATTTAACATTAAGGCTCTCAACAACCTAATTTATACATAAAACAAATAAATCTCATAACACTGTCTATATCAAATAATGTCAAGTAAAAAAGGAAACATTCATTCAATGTTAGACACCGGTTGCATCAAAATAAACAATCATGAGTTACTACATCAAAACTTCCTGAGAACATGGCTATTTTGTTCTGATTGGTTGGTTCTGACTGAGCTGAGTAATTCTGCAGAACTCAGGAGGAGGCAGAAGAGATTGATTATTTTTTCTGAGATTATCCGTCTTATGCTAGGACATAGTGAAAGTTTTAATACATATGCAAAATATTTTGTCTGTTTAACTTACATGCTGCAGCAAACATTCGGTGTGAGAGTTCACTGCGTCTGCGAGGTGGTGCAGAAACGGCGCTATGTGAAATATTACTACCAGTAGCGCGTAGCGGCGGTCAAACAACGAGAGCACAACGAGCGTCTTGCACCGCCAGCTCCTTGATTTAAATTATTTTTCAGATTATTTGTTTAGCTTTTTGACCGTCATGGTCTTCCAGGTGAATTTTTTTGGAGTTGTGCGCTGCTTTACCTGCTGTCT
>CAEGAE010063703.1:0-38462 GCA_903067095.1 Girardinus metallicus | reverse complement strand
TGCTAAACCGTTCAGTGATTTATAAACTAACAACAGTATTTTAAAGTCTATCCTCTGAGCTACAGGGAGCCAGTGGATGTCTCAAAAAACTTTGAAACAAAATGCATAATATGATCTACTTGCTTTAAGATAAAACAGAAAAACAACATGTTTGATGAGATGCTAAACTTTTAAAAATAAATCTTTAAAATCCAAAATAACTTTTTGAAATCTTCAGATTTCACTTAATAGTACAAGACGAGGACTTAAGATGCAACTTTTTCCATGTTTTTATACTTTGACTTGGGTCTCAACTGCTTCTAAAAGCAGCCCAACAGCCATCCGAATTTTGGCAATAAGTTGATGTTTCTTGGTGTCTCTAAAATGAGCTATTTCAAACACTTTCAGATTGTTGAGTCACAACTGACAGGCTTAGCAACCGAGTTTCAGCACATTTTGTCAGCTTGTTTTACCGCTGTATGCACTATACAATGGCTCCTGGACAAAATAAGTGTTTTGTTGTTGATTTACTATCCAAAAAACCATTGCTGCATTCTTCTTGTTTGTGCAGGAGGCTCCATTTTTGCTTTTCAAACATGCACGGTGGTATAATTGAGCGTCTGTTTGAAGACATTTTTATGTGTGGGCGTAAATACTGAGTTGGGATCGGGCCCGGAAAGTAATACAGGCCCTAAACCAGCTCATTGTGAAAGGAGCTCAAAATAAAAATACAGAACTGATTTTGTGCAAAAAAAAAAAAAAATGTAGTGACATGTTTTGTGTAGCCTATCGATCAGTCCTAACCTTTGAAGATTGACAAAAGAGATTCGCTCTTGTATTGTGATGTATCAGTATCAAATATCATAAATAAGTTTGATCATAATAGGATTTTTTTCTTTCTTTCCGTATCGCCAAGAATACAAGCGATTTTGATGTTTTTCAGTCAAAGTGTATCAGTGCAGTTTCATTTCCATTCGTCCAAAACGAACCTTCAGTTTCCTGTCCTGTTGGATCTCTCCGAAGGGGACTGCTGCAGCCAGAGCAGAATCCTGCAGTCAGATGGAGCTTTTTGCATTGATATAATAAAGGAGAGGTGCAGTGCAGCAGGTATCAGTGAGCTAAGGAGGAGCAGAGGTGATAGACAGAGACACATCGGGCCTGCCGAAGCCGAGCTTTCAGCTCCTCTGAGAGATGTGAGGCAGTAAACACTATAAGCCGCCTGCAGCTGTGTCATACATATTATTAGGTTAGCTGAGGAAACCCGAGCCTAATCCTCTTCAACTCTGCAAGGCAAAGCAGGGAATCTGCGCACATTCATTATCACACTACGGTGTTTATAGATTTTATTCAAGTAAATCCGTAACTTTGCGAGTGGCAAATAATAGCACGTGATAAGCAGGAACTTGATACTTTAGGTATTTTATGCGCAACCATTACAGGATTGGAAACACCTTAAGAATCGTAAAGAGGAAGGAGGAACATCTCAGAACGGCAGTATGTTAATATTTACTTATACCTTATCTGTTGCGATGAGGACTCGCAGTCAAAAGTGTTTAATTGTATTACTATGTTGTTGGTTGATGAATTTATTGACCAGTAGAAGTTCTTAGTTTAGAGAAAAGGAGAATAAACAGATTTGTCAGTGTTTTTACCTGCTGATCACACATTGTGTGTTATAATTGTCCAGTTCTGGGTGGTCGTAGGTGAAGATTGTCCTAAGGCTGAGCCTTGAGGAACTCCTTCTTTGGCCTCAGGAAAAGTGGAACTAACTCCACCCATCGCTCACGTTGCCTCCTACTCGCCAGTTAATCTCCAAACAATACACAGCTTGTTTAGAGATATTTATGTTTTTATTTCCAACATGACTAAGTAAGAGAGAAGAGTAACAACCTTCTTTCTGCCCGTTGACAAGAAGTAGGCAGCAACCTGTGGGGGAGGGGGTAATGATGAAGCATTGCTCTGCATTTCATACAGGCAGAGAAAAATGATGACTCTGCAGCTTTCTGTGAGTCTGCAAGCCTGCATAATGAGAAAGCTTTTAATTTATTTATTTTAGAATTTTTTCATTTACAAAAAATCTTTATTTTCCCTTCTTTGACCTCTTGGTGACCCTTCCACTTCACCGGTTTATTTACATAACAATTAACCCACATTTCCACCTTCGCTGACAGTTATCGTTTTTAGGCCTAGCACAAGGTGTCACTCAAAGCAGCGACGAAGACGAGCGACAGGGAGAGGAAGATCAAGGTTTAGGGTTCATTTAACCTCAAGTTGTTTCAGTATTTGACAGATATGCAGCTACTAATCCTCATGAATAACGTTTCCTGTGTCATCGTTTCACAGACATTTTCGGGGAAAAAAAAAAATCTCTTCATGGAGTCTTTGGTCCAATGCATAGTTCTGACTGTTCTCCGTTAGTTTCAGTTAAATATTTTTAAATATTGTTTAAATTTGACACTCTGGACTTCTCAACATGTTACAGAAATGTATGGAAATTCATACAGTCCTAATTTATGCATCTTATTTTTGGTTTTCGTAATGAGGGTGGAGCACCATGCATTTATAAGACTATACATATATGCTACGTACTGATAGTGTACAGTGCACTAAATACTGTATATATTATTGGACAACTAAAGCATTTTTGGCGTCAACACAGGAAATAACACGTTTCCTTTTTGATGCAAAGATGTTCATTATTTTTACTTTGTTATTCAGGTTAATCGATCTGTGCTTTTATACCTATTCAGCTTTCAAGAACCGCTGAGTCAGCCAGCACACCTAGGTGGGCCCCATATGGGGGGAAAATAGGGCAGACCATATGGGTCCCAAATGGGTTTGTCCGCGGTATCCATGATGGCCCCACATGCCCGTGTAGGGACGCAGCCTACATGGGCTCTACATGGGCCCTACATGGGCCCTACATGGGCTCTACATGGGCCCATGTAGGGCCCATGTAGGCTGCGACCCTATATGGGCAAACCCATTTGAGACCCATATGGTCTGCCCTCTTTTTCCCAAATGGGGCCCACCTAGGTGCGCTGGCTGGGATGTAACTTTGGAAAAAAATGTAAACTGTTACAGCAGCTTTGGGAACGTCAGTGCTGCTGCAGCATGTCTAGCATTGAGTTGATATTTTAGCCTTGAATATCTTCGTTGTCAGGCTAACTCTTTTTAGCACAACTTTCACACCATAGTTTTATTTCTAACGTCCCATCAGATTAGTTTTTGAAACAAACCTTTCTTAATTCCCCAGTGGAAAGGCGGCTTTGTCGTCCATCGCTGTTTGCTGATGATTTACAGGTGTACCAGAAGCATGTGAATAATTTAATGTTAATATTTTTAATACGTTAAAATCTACGCAATCAAAACATGTTAACGTCCCAGCACTAAATGACACAACGATTATTTTGAAAACCATAATGTCTGCTGTTAAACTTATCAAAATTTTTAGCTACTAAGAGATCTAGACTCCCTAATCAAACTTAAATTGTGTATTCAATAATCACTTAATCGTGTTTATTAGGTCGCAGTCTTACTCTTTAAGAAGAAGTGAAAGCCATGCTGCAGTTTACTTTTTTATTTCCTCAGAGGATTGATCTATTGAGATTTGGGTCTTTTAAATCTCTGCTTGGTGCAGGTTCAGTTAAAACAGGGACAGAACCAGAAAATAAACAAATACATATCCACTTCAGGTTAATAGTTTAGAGATTTTTTTTTCCCCTTTTGTTGGCATTTATGTATACTTTATAATATCTCCAAATTTCAAAAGTGGTTTGACTTCTCAGTTTCATTTGACTTATTTTATTGCACATTAAATGTTGCATATTAATTGCTTCTTCTTCATAAAACACGATTTTGTAAAATGTTTATGAATATCTTCCAGGGTTGTTCTTCAAGGACTGTACGTCTTTCAAACACTCTTGATCCTGTTTTATATTTTTTTTTTACTTTCAAAACAGTTAATATATCTTGCTGCGATAAAAATAAATTCACAGATTTGCAAACATTAAAACTTTCTTTTATGACAGCATTAACAAAGAGTGATGTCTGACTTCAAGTAGAGCTGTTTCAAATGCATATGATGATGCCCTCTCTGACACCGAGTTGGTAGTTTTCTTCATTGTCTATTTATACTTATCGTGTTTATTTCTTCGCTTCCAATTGAAGTTTTCCGAGCCTGTTGTGCACAAAGCCAGGTGCGGCGTAGATTTATTATTTCTTTCTTTCTTTTATTATTCGTAGTTGCAGAATAAGTGTCGAGGGCAGCAAACTCTGTAAGCCTCCGCCGCAACGCAAAAAGCAAGCGCGTGCTGTCAAACTGTCAAAACTCACACTTTTCAAGGCTTGTGATCGGCCTGCCGTGTAAGGGTTCTCCGTCTCTTTTATATCTGCGGTGTTTGTGTACGCTGTTCTGTATGAGTGGCTACAGGACTCCTGCTCATGTTTGTGTATTTTCTTCCCCAATGTGTGTGCATTTGAATAGACTCGACTCGAATGTTTATGAGTTTCCCTCTTGTGAACAAGCCTCAACCTCTGATCCACTTTACTGACATTATACTCCACAAACAGACCCGATAAATGGAGATATTACCCGGCGCGGTTCACGTGGGAAATTCTCAGATAGTTGCTGCAGTTTCTGCTTTTGAGCACAGATGGAAATTTAATATGTACAGTCAGAAATGAAGCATGTGCATGAGAGTACTGATGGTGATTTTATTAAAAAAACGAATAACTAAATATACACCCACAGGTTTTGCTTTTATTTTCTACCTATTCATTCATCCTAGTCTTGCCTTCCTTCCGTGTGTCCTAGTTCAAGTCCTTGCATCCTTCCTTCTGTTCTTGTCCTTGTTTCCTGCCTCTAATTTCCCATTCCTGTCTCCTTTCCTTCTTGTGTCCTTCATTTCTTTCCCTCCATCATGTCTGCATCTTTTCCTGACTTCATTTTATCGCTTTTTCCTTCTTGTCTTGTTTTTTGCAGTTGCTGTAATTAAATCCAGCTCCTTGAACTTTAGCATTTCATATTTTTAAATGAAGGAATGAGTTTGAGACGACTCACGTTTTTCTACTCGTCAGCTCTTCAAGTTAAATACATTTTAAGGTTTCAAACAGCGAAAGTCGAAGTGGAACTTGCATGAAATATTTCAATTTGATTTGTTTGAATTAAATCACGACGTACCACTTGTTTAATCCAAACTTTGATATCACACACTTATTAATCCTTCCTGTCAACACCTATTGAAAAATGTTTATAGGTCGAGTAAACGGATCAAAGACTGTGTCTTTAAGCAAACGGGTTAACACTCTTAAGTGTGTTTTCCCCATATCTGTGTAGTTTAAAAGAATGGAGTTGTAAGAGGCGTGATGGAAGTGTTTACAGATGGAGAGGGAGGGAGCCTTATGCTCCATATTAAATATAGATTTAACTGCTGCTGCACATGTCATCTCTTTTTGTTTCACATTTAATTGCTCCTGCAAGGCTCCCAGCATTTAGCATATGGGTGAGAATACAAAAAGCCCATTTTCTCTGCAACGACAGCAACTGGGTCCTTGTGGTATTAAGATTCAACTTTTAATCTTTGGGACAGCAAAGTCTGTGCCCTTCACCGCAAGAGGCTACTCTGATATGCACATTCTGAAAGGAGAGAAATCAATTGAATTGAACTCCTAGTGAGCTCAGCTTTTGTCTGGGTTTTTATTCAAGCTTGCAAAGAAATATTTGATTTGCGCACCTTTTCTAAAAGCTTATAAAGGCTTAAAATGGGATGAAGCAGGAGTGAGGATTAGGTTTGGCTTTGACCTGCTTTGCAATAACATAAATAAACCTCAGATGGAGCTACGCAACATTTTATCTAAAGAAGTATGTTGACAACATTGGATGAGTAATAATTGAGAAGTTTAGTTGTAAAAGGAGTACATTTTGTTATGCGTTTATACCAAACATTCAGTCAAAGACGACGTACATTTTTGACTCACAGATGAGAGACAGTTCAGAGGTAATAGAGCCGACTTTGCACCAAATCTCTGACCTTCTTCTTCTTCTCCTCCTTCTTCTTCTCCTCCTTCTTCTTCTTCTTCTCCTCCTCTTCCTTTCTTTATGGCGGCTGGCAAACAACTTATAGGCGCCGCCTTCCAGATTGGAGTATGGATCAGACGTTTAACACTCTGACCTGCTGATACTAATTTCTCTTTAAAAACCTGAATGTCAGAAAATGCTTTTCAACTCACCTGACTCAAACAATGAGGCAGTAACTCTGGAGAAGTTGACTTCAGGCTGAGGAGGTAATTCAGCCATTTGACTCAGGTGTGTTGGACCAGGAAACTTCTGTCCTAAATGAATAATTACCACTCCCATTTAGCAAGTTTTAAGTGTGGTCCAGTATATTTCTTGGGGGGAAGAAATTGTGTATTCAGTTTTTTTTAGACATTGTCCTGTCTTAGTTTCTATTTTAATAACACGTGAGATGCATATTATCTAACACATTCAAAATATTTAGCTTGACATACACACTGAGGCTCTATTACAATCCAGTTAAATAAATTTTGTTTTGCCAGCAGAAATTTATTTAACCTGATAAACTGCCTCTGTTTATCACATTGCAGATGTTTTCTGCTTCAAAGTAAAGAAATATATCATTGAGTGCTTACCAAACGATGCGTTTCCTCCGGTTTCTCTTTTTTACTCTCACAAACCATAAGATTCATTAGTCACTCTGCTCTAATTTTTTTTTTATTTTAGAATTAAATTAAGCACAAGCAAATTCAATTACTGCGCTAATGAATACTGTACATTTTGTGTCTCGAGAAGCACAGCTGATAAACCATTAACTTTGTTCTCATTTATGTTGTTCAAAACACAAAGTTTTGCACAGAAAATTATTACAAAATTATATAAACTAATAAAATTTGAGCGAGATAAAATGATACGTCATTGTTTCCAGAGTTAGGACACACCTGGTAAAAGCATTGCTGAAAGACAGTGAAGAAGAGAGTTTTACCTGCCGTTGCTTTTGATAGTTATGGTTTTATTAGCTGTTTTTATTATTTCATGCTTTGATGATTTTAAAACTAAACAAATCTATTTTTCTGGATGAAAGTGAATGATAATACTTGTAAATGGTGCTGCTGTCCTTCCAGGTTCCTCTTAAAAAAAAAAGAGAGATGGTAGATCTCAACAAGTTTTTTATCTGGTTAAATAAAGATTATTATTATTATTATTATTATTATATACAATATAGGGAATAGCAAAACTAAGGATTTAATCTGAGTGTCTATGCAGCAATTCAGAGCTCTTAGAAATGACAGGTAATTGGTAGGGAGCGAGTTGAAAAATACATTTTAACTCAATCAGTATAAAAAACAAAGACTAATGTGAGCCTGAATAGTAGCACCAAGACTTTCGCACACAAGGCAGTGAAGAGTTTATACAGAAAGCTCTTGGGTGAGCAAGATGAACCCCCAGATCACCAGTAATAGCCCAGTTCACCTCAATGTTGAGCTTCAAGCTCTAATGGGAATTTCATTTGACTTATTGGTTCTCTGCTGGCTGTAATTACCGAACGTCTTCAGCGAGGCTTTGTGTTTTCTCGCCAGCCGGGGACAGACTTGTCTCAATTAGCTCTCGTTTTTTTTCTTTTATCTCCTCTCCCAACGCCTCACACCTCAGTGGCAGCGACGAGCATGTTTGTACCTGCTGCCTCACGCCACGCCGCTATCGGTCCCATCCTTGGCGTGACTTTGAAGATTAGTCTCTGAAGCGTGAAGAAGCTTTTGAAGTGTTGCCGATTCTTTGAAGTTTGTGATGCAAGGTTGGTCGGGAGTTTTGTTTTTTTTTTTTTTTTTTTCTTTCCACCTTGCCAAAGTGTTACACAAAGTTTCTGCCAGCTTTGAACATTTAAGGAATAAGTGGAGGGAGCAGTCAGAGGCATGAACATAACATGATAGAGATTTGGATCATCAAAGTCCATCTTGGAGCCGTTTCAGACACCAGAGTTCGGATGCTACCGGTCCCTTCACTCTGACCTGTCAGTGTCATTTTTTAATAGCAGAACTTTGCTTGGCTATGAGAACCGCAGGTACATGACAACCTGTTCAGCTTGTATTTACTCATGTTCAGGTTTCAGTGTTATGTATGCTCCTCAGGAACGAGTAGTGAACTGGACTTGAGCGGGAAAAGAAATATGCTCCAGTCTCTGCAGTCCTGTCACTCAGGCCTGTGCGCTGGTTTTCCCTGGCGCTGGTGTGATATTTAGCCGGCTTAATTAAAAGACGGAAAAATGGAAACTCTTTATTTCTAACATCATAACGGTATAAAATAACAGACATAAACAAGGAAGGCAAGAGACGGGTACGTTTTTATAGCCACGGTAATCATAACGTGTACGAGAAGAAGTTTAAAAAAAATCTTATAAACCAGCACATAAACTCATATTATGTTTTCAGATGGACCCTCAACAAATAATGCATTATTCATGGATCACAGGATATTTTTAACCATTCTAAACTTAAGATTAGGAAATTTTGATCATTTCTGCATAATAATGTCACGGGCAAAAGGGTCAAATGCCTTTTTAAATGTGGAAAAATGACTTCAACTACTATTTTATGAATCATAAGGAGACACATAGGACAGAAGTAATTGGCTGATTTAGAGTCTCTGATTCAGTGATAAGGAAATAACCCTCTGAAAAGTCAAAGTCAGTGTTAAATCAATCAGGGTTGCAAGATTTTAACTTTTTTGTAAAAAAAAAAAAAAAAAAAAAGTCAGTAAACGTGACACAGAAATCATAATTAAAACCACATCTGAAGATTTCATTCTTCTGTTTTAGGAAACAGAACAACGCCATAAACACAACGGTGTTTTCTAAGACGCTTTTATGTGTCCACTGGTGTGTTTCTCACCTCAGGGCCACCATCTAAATGCTAATACCTTCTTAATATTTATTCTTTCCTTCAAACTGGCATAAACTTTGCATATATTGTGCACTTGGCTAAATGATTATGACTAAAAACAAAATTGACATTGGAAACAGCAAAATGAGAGAATTCTGCCCACAGAAAAGGAAACAGGAAAGCCGACGCCAACGTTTCCCGGCCAAAACTCCGCAGCTACGCTAGACTTCCCCGGCCTCGTACTTCCAACATGAAACTGATGAAATCCCGGTGATAAATTGTGCCGCTTGCGGTGCGAACGTATGTCTGGACCGGCCGCGTGTCGCAGCAGAACCTCGCCTCTCGGTGAACCGATCAAACGGCTTCAGCATCCAGCTGTGCTGCAGGCAAGGGCAGCAGCTGCTGGACACGGCCTCCGCTGACCCTCTGGGTCACAGCAGCGGTGCAGATGGCCGACCAGCAGCTCTGCGCCGCACCACCAGAGGAGAAGCCATGCCAAATTTATCTTCTTTGTATCCTATTGAAATTTGACTCATAAGCAGAGGAAACTGCTGACTGCAAATAAAAGACGAGCTGCGTTTAAAAAAAAAAAGGGATTTTGTTTGTTTTTTCGCTTATGCTAATAATATTTTAGGTTTCTGCATAGTGATTCTGCAAACAAACTAATTTTAAGGTTATTTAAAATCCTCTTAGCTGTTGCCAAGCGTTTGAAGCCAGAATGTGTCTGTCATCGTCTTACAATACAGGCTCCTGAGTGCACAGCCCACAGAGGCAGCAATAAATTGTTCTGCAAACTGTTAATTGTGGTGAGCTGACAACAAAATTAAATGAAATGCCCCGTTCAGTGGCGACATTCACTGACTGACTGAGATGATGAAGCCCAGGCTGCAGCTTGTCTGTTTAATGCGGTGAATTTCAGATGGATGCTTTTAGTGAAACAATTGAGCATTTTTATCTTTCCTGAAGATGACAAATGGTTTTTTAACTTCATTTATTCGAATGTTGTCTCAGAAGCTGCAATCTAGCATATGACATGTTTCCCAAGTTTACTGGTTGCAACAATTATAATCCTACGAGAATATTTAAGTATTTTAGTTGGTGTCACTTGTTTGACTTTTCTTTCTCCTGTCCATGTTAATGAAATAGAATATCGTCAAAAATACATTTTGGTTTAATTCAAATTAAAAAGTGTGCAAGCATGCAAATTGCATAAAGCTTGATAGCTCTGGAAATATCTACCATGTGGGTTTTTATTTTTTAAATTTTAGGTTGGACTAAAAGTATGAAAGCGAGTGATTTCATGTACGCATGAAACCGATTTTAAATTGGTGTCAAAAGACCACGGCTTAAAGTTTTATTCCGTCTCAAGCACTAAATTGAAAGTGGAAGTAAATGCCAGCAAAACACCTTAGAGCCAAAAACTTGTTGATTATAATAGTGTTTTTATTTTTTATTAATAGGTGTAGATTCAGATGGAACGCCGTAATAAAAACCCAGGGTAAAAATCAGCTTTCTTTATAGTTCTAAAGCAAACTTCCTAATCTTAATCATTTTTCTTTTTCTTCCTTTTCACTGTAAAATAACAAAGCGCTGTTAGCTGACGTAGCTAGCTAGCAGCAGCCTGTTAAATCTCACCGGCAGACTCACGTTGTTAACATCTTTTACAAACCTGAGATGTTTATCTGACAAAAATGTTACTTTGTTTTACTGTTTATTTAATCAGAAAAGTGGATCCAGAAGCTGCTGTGGTTTATTTGTCTCAGTCATTTTGCTCACTTTAAATGAACTGTGTAAATCTCAGATTTCGCCAAGCGACGTTGCCAAGGGAGCATCAATAAATATCAATAAGTTCTAAAATATGATTAGCGATAAGGGCCACATTTCCTAAAGAAGCCCATTTCTTCTTTTGTAGTTACATGCAGTCAAAGCAATACAGTTGCCTAAAAAGACAGAAAAGAAGTTCTAAATACTGTTTTTATTATGACAAAGTGTTAAACTTTACGTTCATATCGCCCCCATAGCACCTTATGTTATGGCCGCTCTACCTCTCACTCTATCAACTTTATACCTGGTAATGCTGCCGAATCATTGATCATGTTATTAATCTCTGATAGAATCACAACAGCTGCAGTAAAATTGTTTGTTTTGGGATGTTGTGTGCTGTGGTTAGCAGTTAGCTAACTTTCAAAATGCTTTCTTCTGTTACACTAATCGTGCTTCTTTGGACATGTCCACTTGAGAATAGCTTATGCACATTTTGCTGATGGTAATGTTATTATTGTTGCATTTAATATGTAGAAGTCGGTGCTTCCACATGTTCTTTGTTTTCTTGTATTTTCTTAGAACGAGGCCATTTGTTTCCACGTGAAAATGACAGACTAATAGGATTAAGGCGGAAGCAAAACAATCAAAATGAAAGTAGAGCTCCTGGATAGAGAGCACGTTTCTATTCTAAAATTGTTTGTCCTTTTAGACGATGCACTAAAACTCATGTTTATTCAATCCCAGGGAGAAAATACACAGATTGTTAAATTTTTCTGTTTAATCAGATTGATTTAAAAACATAAATTATTTATTCTGATTCAAACGCTGACCAGATTACTTTCATACTTCCATCTGGTCATTAATTTTGAAACGCTCCTCGTCTCCAACAAACAGCAAGCTGTCTTTGAACCAAAAAAATATATATATATCGAAATCACACTTATCACCTGACGTCTATTACTCTGCAGCATAAATGAGTTTCTCCCAGCTTCCAGGTGCAGGTAAATGAGAGCCAGCAGAGAAATTGCTCCATTTGCATGTTAGCTAATTGTGTCATTGCTCTAGGCTTCCTAATAGTCAATGAATTTTCTAAGGAACAGAGTTCAGAGGAAATAAAAATGGCTGGAGCTTCAAAGCATGTAGCGACTATTTGTTGTGAAATGGGATTTGCCGCAGGTGAAAGGAAAAAGAGGTCCTGCTGTGAAGGGCTGTGGTATTGAAGTTGGGAAAGATATATGAGGCAAACATGGTATAATCTTTCTCCCAAGACCATAACCACCCAAGTGAAGAAGAAGGAAAAACGAATTATTAAGCACATATAAAACACTGAGCATTTATTTGGTCAAACTTCTGCTTTTAATGTTGCCTTCGAGCTCCATTGTTACGGTTTCATTTCACATCACCTGCTGCTAAATAAATGTGGCTAAAAATGTGAACCTAAGTGAATAAACACCGAAGCTCTTCTAGAGAAAACAAGACCGATGTTTTTTTTCTGCTTTTGCCATGTCACAGTCGATACGCCACACAATGCATCACTCAGTTATCATTATGAAGAGCAGAGTCTCTATAGATGCTTTAACAGATTGAAGGAAGAATGGAAACAGTTTGAGCATGTTGTAGTTCCTATTTTACTCTGGGAAAGTATAGAACATAAAATATGACTATTGGAAAATATTTTCACACTCTATTTCCTGTCCTGTTGTCTAAATCTGACTTTCGTTCTGTCTTTCCTTCCTCAGTGTTTCTCTCTTTGCTTTAATTTCTTCTTTTTCTTATTCCCTTCTCTCTGTCCTTCCTCATGTCCTTTTTCTTCTTTTGTTTTATTGCTTCATCCTTTGACCTTTCCTGCCTTCCTGTTCCACTTGTCTTTATATCCGTCCATCCTTCTGTCTGTTTTTCTTTTCCTCCTCCCTCATCACCTTCACTTCTCATGACCTTTTTCTCCTTCCTTTTATTTGTCACTTTTCCTGTGTCCTCCTCCCCTTTTCACTCATTTCCTAACACTTGTCCTTCTTCTCTGTCTCTTTCATCCATCATGACCTTATTGCTGTTTTTCCTCACTTCCTTATTTCCTCCTTCCTCCTCATTTCCTTCTTTTCTTTTTTCCAATTTCCTTCTTCTTCAACTTCAACTTTCTTTCCTCACTTGTATATTTTATAATTTCTTTCCTTGTCTCCCATCTTGCCTGCTTTTGTCTGTCCTACCATCCTTTCTTCCTTCCTTATATCCTTTTTGTTTCCTCCCTTTCTCATTTCCCATCTCTCTTCTTTTCTGGTCCTTTTCTTTCTTCTTTCCTCAGGTTCTTTCTTCCATAGTTTTGTTCTTCGCTCTTTACTCACTTCTTTCACTGAAAAAACACAAAATCTTACCAGGTATTTTTAATCTAGTTTCTAGAGCAAATATCTTGGTACACTTGAAGTAAGACACAACTAACTTACAATTATTTTTTAGCAAGAAATGGAGGCTTATTTTAAGTTAATAGCTCCTGGATATTGATGAAAAATTAACTTATAACATGGGAAAAATGTCTTGTTATAAGTGAAATATTCTGCCATTGAAACTAGAATTTTCTCATCAATATTAAGGAATTATTTATTTAAAACAAGTTTCTATATCTTGCTAAAAAAGTTACTTGTAAGTCGTTTTTTTTTTTCTTATTATTTCAAATATACTGAGATATTTACGCTAGAAATTAGACCAAAAGTACTTGGTAAGATCCTTGACCCTGCCATAATTTCATAATGATTTTTTTATTTTATTTATTTTTTTTTAGCATTTTATATTCTAAGACCTTTGATCCACATTTTCCACTTTGGACATGAAAGATGTATCAGCCCTTCCCTGTGGTGTTTTTAGCTTTCTGTGGGACTCTGCTTTGCGATTTCTATAGCATCTAATTCTAACATTGCCAACAAAACCTTCTCCACATGAAAGGAGGGAAGCTGTTTATCCTCACAGCTGGTGGAAAGCTGCCATGACACAAGACAAACAAGTTTCTCGTTTCTCTGTTTATTTGATTGCACTGGTTGTACATGTTTATCCAAAGCCACTTGGAGGGAATAAATATAAATATAAATGGACTTTTTATACGAAAATAGGTTTGACTAGCGCTTGTTCTAATCATAAAAGAATCTGGTGAAAAGGTAATACAGGAACTAAAATACTGTTGTGATTTTTACACTTGGTTACTTTTCATTTAGGTTGCCAGCTCCACTGAAAATATTCTATTTTCTGTACATGTTTTACCTTATTCTCCTTGCCATTTCATACTTAAATTTATGGCAAACCCCTTCAGATTTTTGGTCCAGTTTTTGCAAATTTTTCTGTGAAACATAACTCTCAATTATAATCAGAAACGTCCCTATTCATGGATTTTTTTTAAAAAATATTAGGGGGCTGAAATACGTAGATTAAATGGTATTTAAAGCCTGGCGTTGGCAAAGCAGCCAATACGGGGGTGCATTTAATTTTCCTTTTAAGTAAATTCAGTTTCAAGACTCCAATAATTGACATCTAACAGGGAGAAGTTACTTAAAGTTAATCTGGACTGACTGTGAGTCATAATCTCCCTCATTTCACAGAGTTGACAGGGTTCAGAACCACATCAGTGGAAATAAGGTGTAATAAAATCCTCACCATGATGTACAATTATGTGACTATAGGTTTGTTGTAGGCATTTTTATTCAAGGATTTTATTGTCATTCCATTTCGCAATTGCTTACTTGTGGTACGAAATTTAAACTCAGGTCCCAGATCAAGAAGTCTAATAAATAAATAATGGAGTACTCAAAGCTATATGTGTAAATAAAAAGCACCTGAATTATATGCGGCTTGAGTACAGCAGTTTGACCACTGCAGAGAAGAAATTGTTCTATATAACAGTTTTATATACACTATTATTTTTAGCAATCGCCAGTGGAAATATTTACTCAAAAAAAATAAACGAGCGGCTGAAGTGGATGGATATAAAAGTGCAAACACCTTTTGGAAAAACACATCTGCAGATTTTCTAAGAACGGTTTAAACATAATTAATGAACAGCAAGGGGGGAAGCATTGTTTTGTTTAGGCCAGTGTATTATGACCTGCTGAAGGCTGAGTGTCAGAAAGAGTAGAAACCTCTTAAAGAGACAGAGTCCAATGTTAAGGCGTCAAATTTCTTTTAAGTAATATTTGATAAGCGTTTTTATAAGGACCGAAGATAACATAGTTACTTGATTGTGCTATAAAAATACACAGTACCATCCATTTAAATGTTTCATATCATTAAATATATTTTAATCTTGTTTGTCTGATCACTTTTAGGAAGGTTCACCACTTTCCATGCTGGGTGCCAGCTGTGACTCGGGTTTTCTGAACATTGAAATGTCTTTGTTGATTAAAAAGAAAATAAAACATCTCTTCTCTGTATATAATAGACTAAATTCAGTTCTGTAGTTAGATTATTTCGTGTAATATATTTTGATATCAGCTTAAGAGTCAAAGAGGAAAAATAATGTTATGTTCAGTTTCAGGGGAAACGCATTTTACCTTGTCTCTATCAAACGCATAAATGAAACCTCAGTGATGATTTATGATAACCAAAAGTACTGGGGTAGGATTATTGTCCCATCGAGGGTAATTTATCTCACATTTACTAAACTTCAAACAGCTTTTAAAGAGAAAATTCAAGCCGTTCCTTCTCCTTTTTATATGTTGCTTAGCCATTTTAGAATTTTGAATTGAATTCCAGCCCCGCAGTGCGCACCTCTGCTCATAAAGCCAAAGGCAGTGGGTGATTGAAAATGTGCAGAAAATTAGTTTTATGTCTCTCCGTCTTGCGGACGGGAGCCATTTTTCAGGATAGGGGTTGATATGTGAAATGTCTAATTTGACATAAAATTCATTTAGTTCCTCCTTTTTTCTCATTGTGGGTTTAATTTCTAACTCCAAATAAGGCAGAATGTGGCGACTGCAGGTTGTCTTCTGTAGGGACGAGTCGTTTTCAGTCACGGTCCACAAACGTGCACAAATAAACGACGTGCTGTGCAGCTGAGATGCTTTGGAGGCCATCATACAAATAGAGACATTGATTTACAAATAGATGGGGAGCATTTTCACAGCTGCTCGCATTGCTTTTGCTGCAGAGACATGCAGACAGTCGAGACATTAATGGACAGAACCCACAAGGCAATTATTTCAGCTCTGCAGTACATGGCAGCGAGACCAATGGGAAAGGTGTATCGGGTTACCTTTCACTGTTCTGAGTCAGTAAGCAGCATCTCCAGCTTTCTCTCACCAGTCAAGCTGCCTTGGCAACAATCGGCGCAGAGTGGCTGAGGGGAAATGTACAGCGGTGGAGATTACAACAGGAATCAATTCAGTCAGCTCCCTCCATGCGGAGTAAATAAAGAACGGTGACACGTACTTATGTGTGCGACATCGGCAGCAGGAGGAAATTATAAAAATGATTTAAAAAGATGAAGCCATAATGAAAAAAGTGAGTACTATCCATGATTCAATGGCTTGTTGAATCACTTTAGTGTCGAGACCTTTTCAGTCTCTCAAGTTGTTGTGGAGGAATTTTCTCTCACTTTCCTCGAAGCTTTGTCTGAGTTACCAGGTCAATTAAAGCTGCAATATGTGACTTTTTTTGTACATATTTGTTAAAACTGTCACCGTGTCGTGACACATGACGTGTGAAAAGATCGAGCCCCTCCACCTCCATTCCGGCAAATGGCTGTAAGAAGCTTTTCTAAAAAAACATTTGGTCCAAGTCATACAGTTTAAAAATACTTAGGAAATGTGAGTATACTTCTAAATTTGAGAAAAAAAAAATCTGTAGTCATCATGTCTCTAGAAATAATGTTGGTGATCCTAGCTGACATGAAACATTTGTTCCAATGTAATGGATATAAAAGTGGAAACACCTTTTGGAAAAACGGGGGGGAATAAGAGGCTGTTTGTCTTTTTGTGCAGCATTTTTAAAAGTTTGATTTTACCTGCTTATTGCCTCAAAGTCCAGGTGTGTCAGACGTTTGTGTTTTGTCATTTTTCAAAATGAGACGCCGCCTTTTGAAAAATTGAAACAACCTTGCGTTCATGAACATCCCGGCATGAAAGGAAAAACTAAAAACCTGCCTGTTTTGTGCTCTTTATCGGCAAGTCGTGATGCTGCAAAAGCTGCAGTCGATTTCAAAGATGAGAGTCGCTTCAAAAGAAATCAATGACGCTCAAGACTTCTGGGATGTGGTTGTTTTATTCTGCTCTTTAAAGGGGCAGTGTTATGTAAAATTCACTGTTATTTTAGCTTTAAATCATGTAAAGTGTTGCCTTGATTCTTTCATGCATGTTTGAGAAATCCTATAATCTTCGGCTGTGCAAAACGCTTGGATGGACCCAGCTCCGCGTTCGAGGTGCACCTCCTCCTTGAAGCTGCTGCACACAGCAGCCCTATCCCTTCTTTCAACCATTCTGCTCCTTCAGACTAGCCAACAGCAATTAGCAAACACCTGGTGGAACTGCGCACCTGCTGAGCTCGTCATACGAGCTACTTCTCAGTGCAAAGCTGTCAAAAACGTTGCTGAAGGGTTAAAAGAGGACCGGCGTTGTGATAACCTCCTGCAAGTGGAGTTTCAGAAAGAACAGGAGCTTTTAAAGAGACAGAGGCCCAATTTCAAGGCGTTAAATTACAAAGTCAAATTTCTTTAAAGTTATATTTGATATATATATATAGCAATTTTATAACAACTGAAAGAAACACACTTACTTGATTGTACTATAAAATGGCCCCATGTCCTTAGAAAACACTTATTACATATTGAAGTAATGAAGGGGCAGTAGAAGCTTAACTTAAATGTTTTCTGAGACGGTTCTTGGATGCACCTCCTACTCTCATCATGATGTGGTCACATCAGAGAGTGAGAAGCTTGGTAAAAGTTGTCATTTTAGAGCAAGGTCAGATGGAGAACCATCGATGAAATAAATGTGCGTCCGTCCCCTAAGAAAACAACAGAGAGTCAGACATGAAGTACACCAGTACGGAGCTGTAAAACAGCCCCGCGACCAGCCCCCCCCCCTCCTGATTTATCTGACAACAGAAGCAATCTAACGCTTCTGCTCTGATTTGTCATGTTCGCTGTGACCTGTCTGCAAACATCAATTTGAAGTTGGTGTCAGACTGCTGGGTGGAACCGCCGTAGGATGGAGGGGGAGCATGTACGTCCGTGTACCTGCAAGCACATTCATTTTCGACGTCGGCTGCGGATAAACATCAAGGCCACTTGACAGACTGCGAGCAGCTCTGGTTCCCCATACGCCAACCCACACAGAGGAACGACAAACTGGAGCAACATTATAGACATGAATCATCACTCAGGCATATTGTTGTACAGAAAAACAACCGTCACAACCTCTTATCTGCTGATGAGTCGCTTCTGTTTTCATATGTGAGAACGGGGAAGAAATTCATTAAAAGGGATTTAGTCTGAAGGCATTTGCTGGCCTCTCACAGAGGAAGGTGATCGTCCGATTTATGAGGCAGCAAAAGCAGCATTCAGAGGTCAGAGGGATCAGGTGTTGAACCTTCACACATGATCATAAAACTGCAGGTCATTGTAACCGTGTGTTTGACGTCTTAGAGCACATGTGTCAAACTCGAGGCCCGCGGGCCAAATCTGGCCTGCCGTAGCGTTTTATGTGGCCCTCTAGATTAAACACTAAGTCTGCTTAAACATTATGTTACCAATCAAATCAATGCAGTTTTTATCTGTTTACTATCAAATTTTATCAATCAGTCCCTCTAGTTTCTTGTGAATTGCTGTGGAAATTCATGCAAAATCAACAAATCCCTGCACTTTTTTGTGCTAGATTGCAGATTTTTCTTCAAAATTGTCAGAAACTTTCATACTTGTACTAAACAACTGCCTCAGCCTCAATTGATGTCAGATTATAGTCCATGATTGATACAGTGAGTAATGAAACGTCGCACTTACCATCATAAATAAGTGCAAATATCACAAATATGCTACAAACACTTTGATTTTTATTGCAAAAAAACATCGCAAAATTCTGGAGGGACTGAAAAACTTTTCAGTATTATTTAATTTTAAGAATTTGTTAATATTTTTAACCGTTTAACAGGTTTTTATCAATACATTCTGGCACAAGCGTCAAGGGCATTTATGATCTGATTTGGCCCAGAACAAAAATGAGTTTGACATCCCTGTCTTAGAGCTTTTATTTGCTTTTTCTTTTTTGGTTTTAGTCAGATTGCTGTGAAAAAGTGTTTTCTTCACTATGTCAGATCAAACAGATTTTGGTATTAGATTAAGATCAGTTGATATTTTGATTTAATCCAAACAACGGCTTATGACTCTATAACTGCCAGAAGTGGGTAGAGTACCCAGAAATTGTACTCAAGTAGAAAAAGAACCAGTTCAACATATTTGTACTCAAGTGAAAATAAAAAGTAGCCAAGAAATTACTCAAGTAAGAGTAAAAAAAAATATTAGGTAAAAAGTCTTCTCAAGCACAAAGTAACTGATAAAATTATCAGTCATTTAATATTTAAAAATTACAGAATAAGACAGACCAAAATATAAAGTTAAGTGAAAATTTGTGTATTTTAAGGACCAAAGTGACAATAATTCATATAACAAAAAAATTACTAAATAATTGTTTTCCAGATTAGTTTCTTTCAATAAAATAAACGTATTAAACTTTAACAGAAAGTGCAGGTGTGTGTCTGTCTGGTGAATTTTTTGGTTAAAATATTTTTGTTTTTCCATTCAGTGGGAAGAAAATCAAGAAATTTTACTCAAGTAAGAGTAGCAAAACTTCATAATAAAATCACTCAAGAAAAAGTAAAATGTACAGAGTAGTGAAAATACTCAATTTTTTTTAAGTTACTTGTGTAAATGTAATTGAGTAAATAAAACTAGTTACTACTGAACTCTGATAATTGCTCCCTAAGCCTAATGACTAGTTGTGTCTTGGTGACTACAGCTGTTTCAAGCAATTGTAATAACTTCCAATTAGTCTTTTGCATTACTATGAAAAGCTGTAGATTAGTTTTAATTCAACATGAGTACATTACTTAAAGCGCAAGGCATTCTGGGTAAATACAAACAAAACTGAGTCTAGTGCTAGCAGGAGAAATGGCTCATGGCATTTTACAAAAGACAAATCTAACATTTGCTAAATCTCGACACCACTTCATTTTTGCTTACATTTTATGCGCTCAGTGTTTTCTTAAGAGGTTTTTGTGTCATTTCCTTCAGTGGTTTTTGCTGCAGCGCCACCACAGGTGAGGAGGGGAACAGTTCTTTTCCAAAAGATTCAGATTGTTTGAGAGTGTGGTGTGAAAGCAAACCACAGCATCTGAAAATGTAACAAATGTTGCAATTTTGGTCCCAAATTGAACTGAATCTACTGGAGTATCATGTGTGAAAACAGCCCCAATGTGCTGGTTTAATCTTGAAAAATCAAAACATCCACTCAACATCATAATAGCAGGTTGTTTAACTGCTTTTTTTCTTAATAACTGCAGTATTTATATGCCAGATGTAAGTAAGTTTGGTAGACCACCGACTTCTGGAAAGGTTCCCTCACTATTTCCATCACTATGTTTTCTCCATTTTCTCTCTTTGGTTCACTGGAGATCTTCTCCAGACTGATGAATGTCATTGGTTTTATTTATCATGTTTTTGGATGTCTTGAAATTGGGGCAAAACATGTTCTGCTTTTTAGATCCTTTAGTTAACTTCGTGTTAATAGAGAAGTTCAGAAAATAAATGTATGATTTTGCAGGCGTGAAAAAAAATTTAACCCCATCCTTCCATTATCTTCCTCTTAATCTGGGAACTTCTGCTCATCATCTCCAACCCAGAAAGGACACTTTGCCCTCTGAAAGCCGTCCATCACAGAACCGCATCGCCTGCAAAAATCAAACTCTGCTGACTAAAAGAAACATGGTTAATCAGTTACTTTATGTTTTAACAAAGGAGGCAATTACTTTCTCACATTTATATTTTGATACCTTTACTTCCTCTTTATTAAATTAAATCAATTGGCAGTGAGGATTTATCAAGGTTTTTATGTGCGCATCCGAGGAAGTCTTTTTTTCTACAAATGTGGCCCCAATTAGGAATAAGTGGGTTTCCAAAGGTGTAAGATTTATTGGCAAAAAGCAGCGTTGCAACAAAGAAACTAATCAAATAATCACAACTGTTTATTTTTGTTAAAATTAGTTAACATTGATAGGATGAAAGGTGTGGATTATGTCTTTTATGGCCTCTCCTGCTACAAAGTACACTTAAAATCTCCCCACTGGGTTAAAGAAAACTAATAATCTGTTGGAAAAAATGCAAATCAAAATCAAATTTATGTGCCTGATAGGAGAAGATTGTTTGGCTAATCTTTCTGAGTTGCAAAAACTAAGAGTTGTTTTACCATAAAGAGTGTGTGCAATAAAGGAAGAAAGACGCATGTATGAGAAATGTGTGTCGTTGTGTGAGCATGATATTCCAACATCAGTGTTTCCTTGGTTACTAATCCTATTTACAGAGGATTGGATGCATTATTTAGGTTCTCCGTCTCAAAGCTGAGTAGTTGTTATCACCCTGTGTCAGGGACAGAGACTCAGAGCAGGTAAATATTGAATATTTAGTGTTTTCTCCACACCACTTCTGAGTGATTAATTCACTAACGGGAACCAATTCAGGGAGCATAAGCTGTCATAAAAACCTAGATTTTTACAGCTAAAGTGAAACAAGCATTGAAGAGTGTCTTGTTTCCATGCACCTATTGGTTTAATAATAGCTACCACAGATACAGCTGTAAGGTTGCATCCTTTCCACGGACTGGAATAGTTTTTCTGATCCTGCAGCTCCTCGTCTATCATAAAAAAACAACATTCAGGCCGTTAAAAAGAAAAAAATAACAGCCAGTGAAGTAAAAATAATCGCAGAGGGTCTAACAAAAGCAGAGGATGGTGTTTGCTGCAGAGTTGACACAAACAGAAAGTCTGAATAAAACAGCACCACTATGCACCACAAAATTACAGCCTCCTCATTTTGCACTCGATAAAAGGACACAGCAATATGCGCATTGAAACAGGAAATCTTTCAAACTGGCGGCCTCTGTGTTTGGCTTCTCACAAAGCAGAGATAACCACCATGACATTCACATATTGTTGCTCCTTCTTGTGTTGCCCTCAGTCACCCAGTAATAACATTTCAGCCATGCAAAAAACGCTGTGGCATGGTTAAACAGTTGACTGGCCAATGACCTCGTGTGTCACTTTACATTATTTACAGAAACTAAAGTGGATCTTTAACAAGACCCTCTTTCAGCAAGAGTGCGTCTAACTTCATTTAGTTTCCGGCAAAACACTCAGCATGTGTCACGAAGTCTCAGGCTTTTCCATATTACACGGATAAAAATTAAATAAGTAATTGCTAGAGTAGCGTTAGTTTGGAGACAGTATAATTTAGCTCATCAACTGACAGATTGTTCAACTATTACATCTCCTGTTAAAATTGAGTATAAGAGATTGGAAATAAGTGATGCCATTCTTTGCACTTCTTCTTTAACAGAGAAGTTTGCAGAGATCCTAGAAAGTCTGGAAAAGTCTGAAATTTAAAGGTTTTTTCCAGGTTTGGATGTAAATGGGTAAAAAAATAATTGCATATTGAAAAAAGTCTTTATTTCCATGCTAGTTTTTTTTCTCTGTCAATCTCATTGTCATTTAATTTTGTGAAGGAGATGTTGGTGGATTTCTCACTAAGATCCCGTTCATTACCAGATTTTGTACAGCACAATGTGTTCGACTTACTTAATGAGATATAAACCATAACAAGTACAAACTACCAGTGCAACAACGTGTATCTGGAGCCTGTAGAAGCCATTTTGAGCACAACATCCCACCTGATTCAAGATCCAACTAACAAAATAAATTGAGTTTGTGGCCAAATGGCTAATTTCCATCTCTAGTCCCATCGGCAGGTTTTATTATATTTAATAAGAAGAAGAAAAAGCAGCCTCAGACTACTGCACAATTAACTCTTCAAAAGAGAAAAGGAGGCAATTAAACAGTTGTTTACAATTTGTTGTCTATATCGGTTAAATAGTTTTGACTTTAAGTTAATAAGTAAGTTGAATGGCGTTAGCATAGTGATGCTAATCCTTTCATGCATGAGTTATGATCTTTTATATAAGGATTTTATTTTCCAAAATGTTTTCTATTTTCTTAAGGCATAGAAAAACGGTGGGAAAAAATTTTGTAAAAAAAAAAAATACAAAATTCTCAAAATACGAAGTTGTTATTTGGAAAATACATCAGTAGTATTAGTCTTTAAGGGTTACAATATTTTTTTCTTTTTTTAGCTGGACTGGATACTTCTAAGTTGCTTTTACGTTTGTCATATTGCCATATTGGATTAAACCAAATTTTTCTTGCACTTTAAGTGGATGGCCAGTAGTTGACAGTGTATTGTATGAGGCAACGGTGTCCACTTCAGTGTCTAGACACCCTCTGCCAAAAGCATTTGGTCCATTTTATATTTTATTTTAAGATTCATGCATTGTGCTGTTCAAGATCAAACATGTTCGGTGTATTTTTCTCAGGAGAAGAATAAGCTGGAGCTGGCCTGTCCAGCCACTAAA
Source organism: Girardinus metallicus (assembly GCA_903067095.1). NCBI lineage: Eukaryota > Metazoa > Chordata > Actinopteri > Cyprinodontiformes > Poeciliidae > Girardinus > Girardinus metallicus. The sequence goes on along the minus strand of CAEGAE010063703.1, from coordinate 15,180 downwards.
GTTCTTCCCTTCCGTTCCTCTGTGTCCCAGGAGGGCAACTGGAGGAGAATGACTGGTAAAACCCAGACCAGCAACGTGACCAATAAGAATGATCCTCGTTCCCTCAACTCCAGAGTCTTCATCGGGAACCTCAACACAGCCATCGTTAAGAAGACCGACATAGAGGTCATCTTCGCCAAGTACGGCAAGATAGTGGGTTGCTCTGTGCATAAAGGTTACGCGTTTGTACAGTACATAAACGAAAGGAACGCCCGAGCCGCCGTGGCAGGAGAAAACGCCCGCATCATTGCTGGACAGCCTCTAGGTGAGTCGTTTCTTGCATTTCAGTTTTCATTTGAAACTAATGAGAGAGTGGAGAACTACAGCCGTTGCTGCACTTTCCCCTTGAAACAGAAAACATTTCAGCCAAGCCGGGAACAGGACTGCCTCCCCTGGGAACACTGAATGCCTCAGGCTTTCCTCAGACTTTCAGTTCAGAACCTCTATTGTCTCTGAAGTACTGAACCCACTGAACTGTCTGTCTGTTGTCAAGCTGTTTTGAAGAAAATCCCCTCTGAAAGTGTAAATCATCCACTTGGGGGACTTGATTTTACCATTTGCCAAACAGCAACGTGGTAACAGCACGTCAAAGCTCTCGTACCAAACAATTTAGAGCAGAACATGATATGTTAAGTGGCCTGGGATATTGCTGCAGTGTAGTGTTTGAGCGTTTCCTTTTCTCCTGCACACAGACTTTGCAGTGGATTGTTTTAGAGGATTTTGAGGCTGTAATTTATCTTCACTTTTATTATATCCAAAGAAATTAGGGAAAATGTGGAAAGCATAAAAAAATCCTGGTTGTTCAGATTTCCCTCTCCATAATTGAAGCTGGAGTATGTAACTATTATTATTACATCCAGCTCCTCTGCCTTCACCCAGTCCTGACTAGAAACAAACAGTCAGAGCCAGAAGGAGGGTCTTAGCGTTGTCAATCATCCTCTTGTACGACACAGCTTCTTCCTGAGTGTGCCAGGAATGCTAAGGCTAGTTAGCATGGCCACAATTACAGCAGATAAACAGTTCCCTGCAAAGTTACATTGTTTCTCCGCCTCTATCACATTTAGAAGCGTTTAGCAGTAGTAGTTTAACATTTAGCAGTAATAGTTTAACAAATATGTAAAAACATATATATTTTGTAATAGTTACATACTGTAGCTTTTAAAGAACTGCTGCTCCTGTTTATATTTTGAAGACGTTTTGTTTGTTCAGGTGGTATCTTACATTATATTACATTATTCCTGGGCGGCTGTGAATGCTGGTAGTCCACTGCTCGGTAATTTTAGTACGACTTATGGCAGCTCAGGCTGCCGGTGTTTTTCTTCCAGTTTTTCCATCCACTTAACTTTCCTTTAATAGGCTTTCATAGAGTACTCTGTGAACAGCTACCTTCTTTAGTAGGAGCCTTTTGTTACTTTCTGTCATTGGGAAGGGTGTCAGTGACTGTCTGCTTGATTGTGTTGGCCAAAACATTTATGATTCAACATATTCTTTGCTGGTTTTACGTAATAACATAATTTTCTCAAAAACTGAATTTCGGGTTTTCATTAGACACGATCATCATAATTACCATGAATAAACACTTCAAATATATGACACTGTCTTTGTAAGTTTCACTTTTTTTAAATAATCTATGAAATATATCATTTATTGAGCTCCACCCATATATCCACCTTACTGAAACTTGCACAGGTAATGTTTATGGTCATGACCTTTCACCAGAAACTCACTTAAAAAAACTAAACTATCCCTTTCACTTGCTGATGTTAGAAATGCTGTCGCCAAAACCGACACCAGAACTCAACCAGCTGGTATAAAAGTGATATTATCCAATAAAAAGACAGAAAATACATGCAGCAGGAAAGCTTGTGATTTCTTTGCAAAAGTCATTCTGCATTCCTCGTGTGTTATTGCCTGATTTATTTTTATTTATTGTTTGAGAGACCAAATAGAATTGAAAGTACTTTTATCCCCAGTGAGTTTGGTTCACACCAACGAGGGGATTGCGCCCTTGCCGTATTAGTCAATCTACAAGTCAGGTGGCGGGGGCAGGGAGGGGAGATACACCCTTAATTGACAATTAAAGCCACACTCGGCCTCATCCTCTCAAGCTGATCCTTCTAATAATAACACAGTGGAGAAATGAATCGGCTATATAATGATTTGGGTCGAGGAAGGACCTCTGCAAAGGATGCGGCTTCCAGCACAAAAACATTTCATTAAAGTGTTATTACTTGCAAGTTGATTGCATGCCGGTTTCAACGGTAAGCTCGTATATTGTTGTTTCTGAAGGGACGGCGTTCATATTTTTCGATTTCAAGACATTATTGAGCGTGTTTACTGAGTTCAGTCAAACTGAAGGCAGAAAAAGGTGAACAAAAAGCACTTTTTTGAAAAGGAAGAGACTGTTTTGACTTCAGAAATTGTCTCCAGGAGGTCAGAAACACCGACTAAAACGTGCCTGTCCTCTCAGTGACACATAAGACTGCAGAGTCATCGCATGCTCCCTCCTCTGGAAATGAGACTGCGTGGAAACTGAATGTGTTTGTCTGCATCAGGATGAAGAACAGGGTGAAATATTCTACAATAACACAGCTGGAAGCACCGCCTTCCTCTGGCGCTGAATGAAAAACTCAATGGTCCATTACTCCGTCAAATATGAAGAGGAGTTAATGACGTCATAGCTTGGAGTCAGAAAACAGCTTTCATTACTAAATAATGCTACGTGTAATGCTGTTCTGTATTGCATTTTGCTCCTGTGTTGAAGGCTGCAAGTACTTTGCATGAGGCAAGACGTAAGATATTTTTAAATGCATTTCTCTAAAATATACAGTTAAAGAAATCTCTAAATGTGACAAAATGACAAACTCAAAACAAATACAGAAGCCTATGTGATGTAGACAAACATATTTTTCCGTAGTAAGCAAATGGTTTAGTAAGATGATTACGTATTTTGATAGAAATGTGCAGCCTTTTTATTAATTTAGCTGCTTTTAATTTAGTTTGTTAGATATACACATAGTCCTACATTCATCTTCCTACACTTTTACAAACTACTAAAGATTTGCAACTGAACTTAAAATAAATTCCTTTTGGACTGCATTAGCATTAGATTGGTTGAAAACGGCACATTGTTCTACGCTTTGCTTCATCCAGAGACAAAACAGTTACTTAGTGGAGGTATGGACTAATTTTAGATTTAAACATTTATCCATTTGCTACTTTTTGGCCAAAGATGTATGTGATGTGATGCTTTGAAGTTTACCAGAATTTGCTTCCACTATGAAGACATGATGGCTGTTAAAGTTAATTCAATATTTGGAAGCGCGACCAACATGGACTGAACGGCTTTGTTCTCTTCCTCTGCTGCTATTAGTAAAACTACAGAAAATGTCAGAAAATTGACATCATCATTCATAACATTTCCTTCTGTTCTCTGATTTGCCCAGTAGAAATTCTTCCGGAGAAATCCAAGTGAATGGGAGAAAGCCCCAACAGAGCTCTGTAGGTAGATGAGAATTGACCAGAATTGCACGGGAAAGATATGGCTACATTATAAACCTCAACTCAGAGGTGACTACATGTTTATTTGGATCTGAGGACTGAGGAGGGAGGTCACTGATCGGCTCCGGTACTTTCCTTCTGATCAGCCTGGATGCATCTTAAAACCACGAGTGAACAGCATCTTTGGGACAAACTTCTGCTTACAAAGTGCTGTTAGATGCGATCCAAATCGGTCTCTTATTGACACAACACTGTTTGTGTCTGACAAAATTGTAAACTTTGGTCTGAATAATTACAATAGTCAGAAAATGAGTAAAAAAGCAACCAACCAAAAATATTAAAACCTTCAGAAAGCATTACGGTTACAAGAATGTCATGCACAATGATAGCTAAACATAAAGAAAAAATGGGAAGATGAAAACCTTCTGCCTTTTATTGTTTGCTTTTGCAATTCAGTAGATTTATTGGGCAGCTGCAGTAACAATAAAATAACATATTTTACTCGAAAAACTGCTGATCTGAACAAAATAGAAACTTTATTCAATGTCAAATTATTAGTCAACATGAATTAAAATCCGTTTTTCAACATTTTTAGGCCTTTTCTGCATTAATTGACGCTAAAACACACTGCTTCATGCGCTCGCAGCCAATATTGCTGGAGCTTCTGGTCTTATTTATGGTGAAATGAGCTTCAGTCTTTTTTTCCCATTTCTGAAGGGGGTTATTACAGCCGTGTCTTGTTGTGGCTTTTTGTGTATCTGCCCTGAGTCGGCTGATGAGTGATTGGCAGGAGGTGATTGAAGTCCTGATGGAAAAGGACAACGAAAGAATAGCATCCTACATTTATCCGAGCGAGGCCTTGTGTAAAGGTGAAAGGAACTGTGCAAACCGGAAAGATTCGGACTCTAACAACATCTCCGGAGAGCCTTCTTTTATAGTAACACTGCATGATAATCCGTCTGATGTGGACTTATTTTGAGTAGCTTGACCCTCCCTAAAGAGATCTGCATTCCCTTCACCTGGAAGTTTCATGGTGAAGGTCCATCCCATTACAATATTAATGACCACAGTGAAGGATAATGTGTGATGGATCACCAATCATCCTGCCTCCAAATGGCATTGGCAAGAGTTGGGCACATAAATAATAAAGTGATTTAGATGCAAAATCCATCCTAAGCGGATTACAAACGCAGTGGCACTGCAATCAATCGTCATTTTGGGCCAACAGGATGCATAGCAAGCAGGATTCTGAGAGTAAACTATACGAGTAAGCAGCAGAGGAATGAGCAGAGACAGGTAGTGGCAGAAAATTCAAGGAGTATGCAACTGAATGGCGTATATAGTCACACTTACTACCTCATTATGCAAAGGGTTTTTACAGCCTTGCACAAAGAATTACAAAACATGGCGTGGCAAACAAAATGAGTTTTCAAAATCTTTTGGAAAAATCTTACTTTGTTAATTAATTTGAGTATTAAATAAAAGAGCTGTCAAAAAATTAGATCAAGGTTTTTTTTTTACAAAGGATTAATTTTAAGCTGCTAAAACCCTTAGAGTAAATATATTATTTGACTTTTGTTTTCTTCAAATGTGGTTATGTATTTTCTATTCACATAATGTCATTTTATACCACAATCAACCAGGTTATGTTACCTTCAGTTGTTATAAAAATGCTGTATAAATAACTTGACTATATCTGATGCCTTGAAATTGGCCGTTATCTCTCTAAGAAACCCCTTTCTGATACTCCCACTGGAGTAGCACTGATGTGCTACTCCATGATGGAACCGTTCTTAGGAGCGTTGGACTGAGAATTAGTTTGTATGATAAGCTCAGCAGATGCTCAGCTGCAGGTGTTTAGTAATTGCTGCTGCTAGTCTGGAGGAGTTTAATGGGGGAAGTGCGCGTGAGATGGGAGCGCCAAGAAGTAGCTTTGTGGAAATAGGTGATGCTTTCTATTGATCCTTTGCAACTACATCACTCTTTCATTAGAGGCGCCATGATGGACGTCGGAAGTGAGGGACGGGAGTATTAAACAGAGCGACTGAAATTGTTTTCCAAAGTTGTTTTTTCCAGTTTATTCATGGCTTTTACTTGTTCGAGTCGAGCTGATTTGTCTGTGAATGTAACACACCTGGTTGGAAACAGCTAGCTTAGAAACCCACCCGTACCTCCTCCCTCCTGACGTGTTGATCAAATTACCAACTTTGCCTGAATTCACAGCACATAATTTATATTAATATGTCGTAAACGGCAATTCCCCTTAAACCAAAGCAGCATTAAAAACATACAAAGGATGAGATGCGAACCAGTTTTTCTTGTACATGCTAGGCTACATGCTGGTGTGGCATTGTCTCCATGGTTACCAATGGTTAGATGCGTACCTTCTCCATAATGCGATATTTGGTATCTTTCTAATCATACTTACTTAAAAAGTATATGAACGTTAATCTTATCTTGTAAAAATGTTCGCTGCAAATCCGCGGTTACGCCGAGCGCTGCCAGTCATTATGATCGACGGCTGCTTTCCATCACCGCCGTGTCTTTCCTCATTAAAAGTTACAAAATAAAATGATAAGTTTGGTTTGCATCCTTGCAGACATTGAGGTTGAAAGGAAACTTGGTCCACAACATAGCAAGAGACTGACATAATAAAAGTTATCGCAGCTACATGTGACTTCATGTAGTTTTTGTTTTTTTAATTTGTGGTCTTTATTTAATACTCTGTGAAACCAACTATGTAAAAATCAGACTGTATGTTGCTTTGTTTTCAGACCTGAATGTTAGCCGTAGGACTGAGAACAAAGCTGGTTTTGTGCTGAACTCCACTAACATTCAACAGGCTGATTCGCCTTGTGAAAAAGAGATTGATTTGGCCCCATCTCCTTCAGGATGACACCAAATTCACTTGTAAAATGATTGCAAGATGAAAGACAGTTTAAAAGAAACAGCTACTTACCTAGACAAATATTAGGCAGTTGAGGCAGCAAAGAAAAATGCAGCACCTCGGTATAAAACTCGTGTGAATAAATATCACAGGCTTAACATTGCGTGAGCGCCGCAGCCCGGGGGGATTTCTTCTTTAATGTCGATCCAGCCCAATCCTCCTTCGTCTTCTCCACCTGGCTGTTGTAAGTCTTTCCATTTTCACCAACAGCATTCACAGGCTCGCTCCCCGCTTTGATATTTGTGCGGATAATTCAAAGGGTGTCTACAATGGCTGCACACTTCACTAACTTAACTTTGAGTGCCAGTTTTTTGAAGCATGAACAGCCGTGAGTGAGAGTCCCTGTGGGCGTTGCAGCGAGATGGGCCAATTCCTCCTGATCTGCTGGACTGAGCCTTGCCAAAGCTAACCCCACGAGGAAGTCTCGGTATCTTTCATGTCCCTTCCTTTGCCTCCGATGCCGTAGGAATATTTAATGCATCTGAGCATGTGTGTGCAGGAAGCCATGCAAGAATTCAGCTTTGTGCCTCATTCGATAAAAGAAAAGAACTACTCCGCACAAATTGCTATATCAATATGTAATCTATTTCTTCTCCTTCCGCTCTTAGTCCCTCTTGCTATCTTTCTGTGTCCTTGTGGGTGATTAGAATGCACCCCGGTTGTCTGTCTGCTTCCTCATTAATCACGCTCTGAAGGAGAGGCCCGGACGTTGAATGCACAGTTAGCCTGACCCGGGCCTTAACAAAAGCCTCTAGATATAACACCAGGTATTGAGTTGCACACAGGCTCATGGTCATGCCAAACTAAAGCTTCTTTTTCTGCTATGACGATCACACTTGCTATTACGGTTTGCTGTTTACCTCGGCTGCAAAATGCTTTTTTTTTTTTCTTTCTTGTTTTTCAGTCTTGGCTTCATGCATACTGGCAAATGCTTAGCTGGGGCCAGAGCCACTGTGTGGACTGGAAGTGAGATGGATTACCGTGTGGATTTTGGCATCAGACACTGCGGCTAATTCTCTGATTAGAAACCGAGGTTTCAACAGTAGAGAAACATTGAGCTGTGAATCAGAGTCGACTCCATGGGCTCTACAGGCTCTGGTGGTCTGGGTGGGTTTGTTTCAGCTGCATTTTCTATGTGCAGATTCATCTAAAACATGTTGGGAACGATATACTTAGAATATTTCAACTATAACTTAACTAACAACTATGTATGAATCTGTTTTATCAGAATTAAGGGTGTATTCACACTAGGAGAGCCTTCAATCTGCTTGTTTGTTCCTGACTAAAAGAAAACTTTTTTTTGTTTGGTTTCTTTCACCTTTTGCCTTTTTGCCAGCAGACTAAGTCTTGCTAACAAAGCCAAGCGGTTGATGACTATTGCTCCCATTTCTTGCTGAATTTTTGTTGTGCACTTTAGTCCTGTTATTCAAATTAAAACCAAAAACACTTTATTGATCCCGAAGGGGAATTAAATATTGCTATGACTCATATTAACTCAAAATTCTTAAAAACTTATCATTTTGAATGTCAAGAGCAGCTCGATCAAGGAAAGTTTTGTGATGTTTCTACCTTTGGAATGGCATCAGCAATGAATGCTGCATGCTGAGTAAGAAGAGATGCTCTGTGTGCCCTGACCAACAACATGCAGGCAGGCAGCAGCTAAGCTAAACAAAACAGAATCAGGTGCAATTTGAGATTAATCCGTACATGTAGCAGTAATGTTAGCAACACTGAAGGGCTCATTTTTACCATAATGTCCAGCAACAATGGCTCATGAAGTCCAAAACGATGCATATTTCCTTTAGCTGGTTTGGATCGAGGCTGGTCTGCAGTCAAAACAGAAGCAAACCGCACCAGAATTTGTTTGGAAGCAGACAGACACCACATCCATCTGGTTGTTTGTTCACAGCAGGATTTGCTTGAGTGTTTTCACACCTGCACAAAAGGTCCGGACTAACGGGGAGAACAAACTCTGGTCCACTTAAAGTGGACAAAAAGCGCTTTTCCTCCAGCAAGTTGCACACTAACCGGTTAATGTCTGGTTTGGTTCTACACCAGGTAGTGAGTGTTTTTATTATATACCGTATTTTCCGGACTATAGAGTACATCTCACTATAAGCCGCAGCTACAAAGTTTTTGAAAAAAACTGGAAACGTACATATATAAGCCGCAGCAGAGGGCTGCTTCCTTAATAAACCTGCTGGATGTATTAAGGACGCAGCCCTCCGTCTCCAACGCCGAATCATGGATTCGTTCACACAGAGTTTATCTGCAGCTGCTCTATGTCCCTCCTGTCCTGCCAGATCGACAGCCCTCAACTTAAAAGCTGCATCATATGAGTTTGAAGATATTTCTCCGCCGTGCCTGCTGCTAACATGTGTTTGTTCTAAATGAAAATTAGCACTTTTTTCTTTGATTTCCAATTTTGACTTCCAATGATTCACTTCCTGCTAAAGAGCCCCCTGGTGGTTGAAGAAAAATCCACAGAAAAGCCGCAGCGGGCGATAAGCCGCACTGTTCAAAGCGTGGGAATAAAGTAGCGGCTTATAGTCCAAAAAATACTACGATCTGTTCCTCGTGATTGTGGGGAGAACAAGCGCGCAACAACTGTGGTCAATTCTCCAAACAGTCGAGGTTCTCGTTTTGATGGATTCAAATAAACCCAGATATTTCATTTTGTCTTTTAGAAATTCATTTCTGGCCCAAACATAAAGATAAAGTGATCGATCAGTTAACTATTTTGCGACACAGGTAAATATGTTAACATTCTGGTACTTTATTTTTTTCAATGTGCAATTTAAGGTGCAGATTTAGGTAATGAGGTCAAAAGATGTGAACAAACAGCCAAACGCCTGAACTTTTTTTTTTTTTTTTAATCCAAAAGAAAAATAAAATTTACATCACAAGTTAATATTATATAGTTCCAATGTTTCACACTGTCAGCGCAGAAAGCTGACCACCGCTTCACCATTTCTCTCTCCTTTATTATTCTTTAGTCTTCAGAGAGACAGGCTGTTAGCATCACTGCTAATTCACGGTCATTCTGCTGCAAAACTTAGTGCATGATTTCCTGCCGCTGCTCGTGATTTGACTCTGTACTGAGCAGCTCTAGCAGACGGCACGTCCGTGGTCTATAGCTAAACTTTAATGTTTGCAGTTGTCAGTGATGTAAATCACGAGCCAATCAATGAATGCGGTCAGCTGTCGATCAGACGGTTTCGGCCGTACCCTGCTCGGTGCTACTGGTGCTACCCTTGAAGTTGGTACGAAAATCTGAAAACAGCTGGATTAGCTTATGGAAAGTGAATCTGGTGAGGCGGACTGAGACCGTCCAGGTTAGAGGCGGTCTAGTAAAGAAATGCCTTAAATGTGAGTACATTGTAAAAAACATCTCGGTTTTTCTGTAACTCCTAAACAGGTTGTCGATTTGGAGTAATTTGGTCACTGTGGTTCACCGGAGTCCTAAAACCTTATAAATGTTCTTGTGTCAATGTCTTTCTCGTCTGTTCTTGAATTTCTTCATCTCCAGACATGATATGTTGTTTTTTGAGGTATTTTAGGCAAGATTCAATGTAAGTGATTTCTTGATTTTTATAGCTCTGATAGTCAAGCGTGAAACTAAACTCTGTTACGTCATGAGTTAACAAGAGGAGTGATTACAGGTTGGTTTGGTTTAGCATTTTTTTACTCTGGGTGTCTGTGATATGAAAAACTTGTTGAAGCACAAGTGAGGGTGATAAAGTGGTTGTATGAAGTTCACAGCTAGGTCCTTTCATGATGCATCACTTCTCATTCGTGTCCTAATATCTTCCAGCTGACCAGCTCGCCACCTCAGATTCCAGGGAAATTCATCTTTCCTTTAACCGAATGAGGGATTTTTCTAGCTGATAGCAGTTGCTAAATAGGCCTGTGGGGGCCCACTCTGAGCTGGGTGGTGTAGATGGCTTGAAACAGGATTAACATTGAGACTAACAAGGATCCTGCAAGTGTTCATTAATATTACATCTATCTGTAGAAGCAAAGGAGAGGAAGGCGACGAGCTTGGAGAGGCGTTGAGCCGACGAGGGATCTCAGAGTTGTATAATTTTCATATCTGCATAATCAAAGATGCTGGTGTGCTGTTGAGTGTTCAGGTTCACAACCGGGGCTTACTGATGCAGCCAGATGAAGGAGTCACAGGCTGATTGAGCCGGACTTCTATGCAATCAAAGCAATATCGAACAGCAGACATGAATTTGGGCAATGACTGGATAACGTAATTGAAATAAGCACATTAACATAAGAGTCATGCATTCGCGGGGACTTTATCTAAGAGTCTCAGCGATGTGCGTTGAAAGTAATGAGTGTTTTTACGTCGGATTAGTGTTCTTCATTCGGGCATGCTGGGAGATAATACTTCAGTAAGTCGGTTGTGTGTTTGTGGCAGGTGATATGATGAAGACCTCTGTGGTGCAACCTTTACTCAAAGCCTCGACTAAATGAGCAGCCTCATAACGGACCCGAGACAAGGAAAATCTGCCCTTTAACACTTCATACAAGTCGAAGGGGGTTCATCGTGTCCTTCTCTTAATTCAATCGTTGACGCACAGGACGCGAAGGAGGAACCCAGGCGTTAGAAACAAGGAGCGAACAGCGTGTGAGTGATGATTCGTGACTCGTGATTACACATGCAGGGGTAATTACTGGGGCCCTGGAGCATTTCTGGGGACGCCAGGGCCCAAAGCCTAAACCCTCTGAGTCTTCGCCTTTATCTTAAAGAGCACAACTTAAGAATCAGTGAGGATCAAATCAGGGCTAACAGAATAAAATTAAAAACGGCCCATAACCTCGCCCAGAGCGGTATCATGGTCCTTCATGTGTTTACTTCCCAAATTTCCTTGTTTGACTTCGCACTGACTCTCCCTCCATGTCTTTGCTCCCTCGCTCTCAGTTGTTGGCTTCCAGCCTTTTCCTATTCCCTCATACTAATTATACTGCAGAAATGAGGACTGGTGACTTAGGGCATCCACTTCTTGCTGCAGGAAATCCAGATTCAGGGTGTTTCAGTGTTTTCATAAACGTCTCACCAGGTTTGATGCCTGAAGTTTTTCTGTACCAGGAAAGTTGTTTCTAGCACTTTTGAACAGAATCCAGCAAAATCTCCCCACATTTTGTTGCGTTACGACCAAAAACTTTAATGTATCTAAAATTTTATTGGGACTTTATGTGATAGACCAACAGAAAGTAGCGCTTAATTCACACAGCCATGTTTAGTCTGCATTAGTCAAACTCTAGTTCGTCTGGGGAGCTGTGAATCAAACGCTGATATGAACCTGAAAGCTCCTAAAAACCTTGGTGTCGGTTCAAATAAAGTGAACTCTTGTACAGTTTGAATGCATTTGTGAACAACTGCACCGGAGACCACTTCAAAAGCAGGAAGCGAACTATAGCGCACTGCATTCTGGGTAAATACAACAAGAGCAAACGCAAGTGTGGCACTTGCAGTCGAAAATGGGTTGTGATCTTTTACCAAAGACAAAAAAGAAATCCTACGTTCACTGAAATCTGATGCCATTACATTTTGTGAAGGAAGAAGTTGTGCTTCTTCCTTCTTGTGTTCACTTCATAAACAACTTCTTTGTGTTGTTTTCTTCTGTAGTTTTTGGTACAGTGCCACCACAGGCCAGGGAATCAAACCTTTTCAAAAGGTTTGATTCATGTGTAAGTGAAATACAGCAACTGAAAATTTAACAATTATGTTTCCCAATGAAACTGAGTTTATGAAAACACTATAATTTTCATGATTGTCTCTTTGAAGACCAGTAACACTCTGGGCATTAGGTGACTGGCTGTAATGGACGCCCATGGAGCTGGTGAATATCTAGGAGAGATCTGACATGGAGTGGTTTGATGGTTGGTGTGGAAACCAGTAAAGACTTCAGCCAAATAGTTTGATCATCCAACAACTACTTGAATCTCCAGATCTAATGATGTTTACTCTGGAAGGGAATTTCTTCAGTCAAATCTCAGACACCTCTTAAGCACATTACAACCTACAATGGAGTGTTTCAGTTTAAAGTCAAATCAGAGTCCAGACCTAAATCTAACAGATAGTCTTTGGTCAGACTTTAACATGGATGTTTACAGGTGCTTCAGCAAACATGTCATTCTCTAGACACCCAAAGTTTGTATAATTTTGTTTATTTCCTACTTCGTATTCACCCGTCTTCTGAAATCCATTAAAAAAAAAAAATACATTCATGCTTCTGGTTTCAACCTAACAATCCCAAAAAGTTTAATAGTCCTGGTGCATTAGAGAAAACCTTTACAGAAGCAGAGCATGTACACTACCTGACCCACTGACACGAGCTGTAAGTAACGGAGATCATTTTCCTACCTTGTTTCCTGATAAATAACAACCAGAACTTCATTAGTTAAATAAATTTTTTCAGCCTCCTAATATTTCTATTAAAATCTTATCTGGAAGCTTAAAAGTATTACGCTCAACTCAGCCTCTTGTGGTTTATCAACCTCCTCTCTGCGACTGTACGGATTTAATTAGGGACATCACTCAGAACGGGGGGGATAATGACTTCCACCTACACTGACCTCTTTGTAAAAAAAAAAAAAGCGTCCAGAATATTTTGCATAATCTCAGTAGATTTGATTAAGACACTGAACTGTCTGCTGACTCGCTGAGACTCGCCTCAGATAAGAGTTGAGTTGCTGGAACCAAAGTAATAAGCGCTGGGAGACGGGGAGCGTGGCGCACAGATGTTAGCTGTTGTGTCTCAGAGGGGAAACGGACAAGCGGCAGCTTTACGGATGCAGATAGCAGCTGGTTAGAGGAGCAGTCCTGACCTTGGCCAATCCTTGTAGCTCGTTCACACTTCTTTACTACGCTGCGGCGAAGAAGGTGGGGAAACAGGTTTCAAGATTATGAAGTGGGTATTTTGTGCCTCGTAAATCTTTAAATTGATGGACAGTCCAAAACAAAGCGATTTAAAGAGGTTTATTACAAAACCTAAGCGCCGTATGGGTTCCAGGACCTAAAGTGTGTCACCGTTTGCTTAGTAGCCCACCTGTGTGACAGAACTATTAATGAGCTCTGTCTGGATTTATGGGCCTCGTCTAACTGAGGAGGATGGGCTGTCTTTGTGCTGCCTGTCCTGTCAAGTGAAATTTGAGGCCCGGCCGAGACGAGCGCCTGTTATCATGAAAAAGGCAAATTCATCAGGTATTAATTTGTGTTGAAATAATGGGTCAAGACAGCCGCAGTCGAATGTGAGCTACATGAGTCTGATTGAGGCAGGAGCGTTTTGTTTGGGAAGGCTGGCCTTGAATGTGTGGTCACAGACTGCCACCCTGTGGTGGTTGCTAGTTATTACAGCCCTGACTGGCTTTAAAGTGCGTTGCAACGCTGCCATTTTGCACAGATTGTAATTTTATTCAGTGAAAATCTTATGTTTGGGTTTTTCTGTTATTCTGAGTTTTAACACAGTTTGCAAAAGTCTGGAATTTGACTTTAGTATTTTCTGGTTTTTGTTTCCACTCATCTTCCTTGTGTCCTTTTTTTCTTGACGTTTTTCCTACTTTTGTGGATTTTCTTCCTTCCTTACATATGTCCTACTTTTCTTTTTCCTGTTTTTCTGTTTACCTATACTTTATTCGTCTTTCTTTCCATTTGCCCTTCCTTGCTTTTGTCCTTCTACCTTCCTGTCTTGCGTTATCTCTTCCTTCCTTGTGTCCTTCCTCCCTACCTGCCTTTCTCAAGTCCTTTTTTCCTTCCTTGTACTCAACTTCCTCTTTTTCTTTATGTTTTCCTCCCTTTCGTCTTTTCTTGGTTAATGCTTAACCTTTTTCTTTATTTCTATTCCTTTATGCTTAATTTTTTTTACTTGATAGTCATGCAAATGCATTATTTTCTGAAATATTTATAAAATATATTACAGATAATAATGATACCTCAAAACTTTGAGTTCCTATTTTACATTCAAAAGTGATATAAGTGCTTCAGTTATATTGAATCAACTAAAATTAGCATATTTCATAAAAATATGTTTATTTTTCTACTTTATTTTCCTACATTAATTAAATCATGGATTTAGTTATTTAAAAGGATAAACCTTTAATAGTTTTTTGCTTGAGACTACTGTAAGCTACTGTAAGGAAATCAAACACATAAAATTAAAATCTCCTATTTAGGTTTTCTCATTTTAATACTTTAATAATAAACAAACATGAATGAATAACTCCAAGACAAATGATGCTGCTACTACTATTACTACCTTCAACTCTCTTCCTGCTAGTATATTACCACTCTTTTAAGTTAATTTTATCCATAAACCAGTACTGCTGATAATACTACTACACATCTGGGAAAAGAAGTTTCTACTTCTAACTTCTGCTTTTATACAACATTGTTTTACATCCCATATTCTAACAAAATCCAGATGAAATTGATGAACTTCTCTCTCTTTCACTCTCACTGCAGATCTCAGGATCATTTGTGAACTTCATTGTCCATGAGGAATCCTGCATGACTTCATCTGTCAACCTGTCCATCACCACTGCAAACAAAAAGGGGCTCATGGCTGCTGCAGATGTATTCACACCCATGAATCCATGAAACCATGTGACGCTCCCACCACACACCTCACTGCTGTCTTCCTGCTGACCTTGTGCATGTCCTGCACCGAACCTCAGTCATCCAT
>CAEGAE010063699.1:0-31290 GCA_903067095.1 Girardinus metallicus | reverse complement strand
GTACCGCGCCCCTGGTTTCAAAAACACGCTATCCGTTAACACCGCAAGGTGGAACTAGCATGCCCAGGAAGCAGAAGAGTTCTCCGTTGATTCTCTGCTGGTCTTGTCTGTGTTGAGTGCCCACGGTCTGCTTGGTGAGGCACTGATGCAGCCTAACCAAACTGAACACCAGCAAATCTCCACCAGCTTGTTAGGACTTCCTGTGCCACAGTGCCCCTAAGAAGGATGACCAAAAGCAGCCAGAGCAAGCTGTTACAACCCAACCATCCCTCCAAGGAAGGAGAACCCAGATCAGCCAGAAAAAGCTGCTGCTGCCTTCCAGGTCTCCAGACACTTGCTAGGATTCAAACCATCACCCCTGGAATAAGAGCAAAGAGCCATTCTAGTGCCATCATACACCGCAAGACCTCTAGAAAGCTCATTATGTGTGGTCCAAAATGGTTGCATAACCACATTAACAAAGTGAGAACACTTACCCAAAGCTGCCAGCAGGAGAGTCTTCTGTTATAAAGCTTACAGAAGGCAGCAGTTCAACAAAACACACCCCCTTCTGAGTCTTGGTGCCGATTTTCTACATGTTTCCAAGTTTATTCTAAGCCATCTAGTTTGACAGGGGAGCTCATTCTGATGACAACAATATATAGTTTGTTAGGGGTTTGCAGCAAAAACAGTTGAACTACAAGCTAAAATATGAAGCCCCACCATGCAATGCATTCTGGGTAATGATGACATACATTTTAAAGTCAATTTCTGATGTTCTGAATGGTCATGCACATTTATGGCACATAGCAATGAAATTAGAAGCCAAGCTATGATTTCTGTCTTGAAAACGGAGTTTGAAAACAAATAAAACGTGGTTAAGAGAGGATTTTTAAAACCAAATGCCAGCATTCAAATAAAATTCCTTCACTGAACAGAGGCTCAGAGATGAGATTTTAAAGCTCAGCTGTGATTTATTTAAAAAATCCAGAGCTCAAAAAGAAATACAAATTGAATAAAATCTGGTTAAGTTAAGCTAAGAGGCCACTGAGGTTAGGGATAAGTCCCAGATTGATGAGACATTCCTAGCCAGACTTTGACTAGGCAGAAAAATGAATGGGAGTCTATGGCAGCTATATGAAGGGAGTGGGCTAGGACCACCAAATGTGGTGGGTACCTGCAGAGAGTTGGAGGGAGTATACACACCAAGTTCTGTCAGATGAGCATGTGACCTTGAGTACAGATCTTATGTTCGGAGAACCTTAGATCCTCTTTTTTTTTTACCAGACCATCACACAGATAAGTTTGTAAGAATTAACAGAGGCACTGCTTACAAATTAGATACATTTTATTTGGTTCACAATTGTCCTATTTGCTAAAGTAGTCACTATTTTATTGTGCAAAAATGACCACACTAAAATCTATGCTGGCCCTGGAACCTTATAGCTGAGAAATAGTTGAAACCCAATTAAATAAAATAGACTGATTGGGGGAGGAATAATGATATGGGAAACATAACTATAACTAAATTCACCTAAGTGCTGCCCAACAAAAACACACACAAAAATCAACAAATGAATACAACAAAGGAATAAACTCCCTTCCACTAGTTTAATTTAATAAAACAGCTTAGAATCCAGGGACAGCATAGGTTCAGTTTTTAAAGTCAGCCAGAGGGCTGGACAATACAAAACCCCAAAACATACTTTTAATCAATAATGACTACCAAAAAGATATAATTCAAATCTGAAACTAAACAAACAAAAACTGAAACGGTAACAGGCCAACATCCCCTAAAGTGAAACCAGTGAAAGGCGCTCTGTATGTAAAAGTATGTCGCCTCTGTGAGAGTCATCTGTATGGGATCTGATCTCCTCAGTTATTTCTGCTCTTAAATCTGAGTGCTGATTACATGTCTCCGTAACAAACCAGCTGAGCTCTGTCACAGCGTCTTTTACACATATGGCCAATAGGAAGAGTGTGGAGCAACATACTACTGAGGACAAGAATCCCTGGCTACAAGCAAATTGAGTTATTATGAGTGAGGAATTTTACAAATGAATGGGGGTCAATGGCACCTATGTCAAGAGAATAAGTCACACCCACCAAACTTGAAGTTTATATGGGGCCCCTCCCATAGACTCCCTGTGCAAAGTTTGGTCTCTGTACCACTTTTAGTTTTTGAGTTATTTAATTTGCTCAAATGTGTAAGTATGTTTTCATCCTATATCTCCTAATCCCAACTCTTTCCCAGCCAAAGGTGAACTTCTTGGCTTCATCATTACGTATCACATCAATATTTTTGATTGGAACATGATCCTCTCCACTACCTCTGTAGTACCACAGCTAGGCTTCTCCATATGATCCAGTGTTGATGTTCTTGCCAACCTTTGTGTACCCATTATCCATCAGGCCCTATGTCATGCATAGGGTGAAGCTAAACTGGATCCTGGTAATTTCAGCACTCAAGTCGTCATTATACAAACTAAACAAGTATCATAAAGCAGAGGAATATGTAGAAAATGTGGCTGAAATTTGGCGGTATCTCCAGCATGTCTGGAACAGAAGAAGAGTTGGAGACTTGCATGTCTGCAGGTGGTGATTGACTGGCAGAAGTCTCCTGGGTGGCTGAAGGCTACTGTTCCTGAGCTCCGGGAGCCGAGGAGTGGTGAGAAAACTCCTCTTCCCAAATTTTCTCTGGAATCAACTGAACTAGATTAAAAAAAAACATGATCTGCCAATCACTTGTTCCACCCACATGCAAGCATGAAGCTGTGCTGAATTTCTGAGATCACATAGGTGCTGAAGTTTTGTTTCGTGAGATAGTTTTGGGCCTGAACACGACCAGCAGGTCCTGTTGATTCAGAACATGGAGACAATCTGTAACAGGAAACTTTTTGAAGCAGATCCAGAAGAGTCCACCAGGTAAATGACCTGTGATTTATCATCATCTTCCAAAAATAATGACCAGAGGACAGTGACAATATAGAAGTACCTATCTAGTAACCTGAATATTTTGACATATCTCAATATTCATGCGTCCCTATTGACAGAAAGGAAAACTCATGTACTCATGTATCAGCTCCTTACACATTGAAACACTTTGAGCTCCTCAAAATGTGTGAGAAAAGCCTTCTTAGTCCTATCAAGGAAAACATAGAGATTCTCCTGACCACTGATTGGTGGAGGACCTATGATCCTGTGGGCCTGCTCCTCTTCCAAAGATCCTAGGAACTTTGTTACAGCATGTGCTATCTTGAAGTGCTTGTAATATGAGGACATTCGATATTAAAATGATGCATTTACTTGCACTTACAAACCTCATATTTACCCAGGAACCAACAATCTGGACTGCAAAGAAGTGAAAACAAAAAAATGTTAATGACAAAACTGTCTTTTTATTCACATAAAATTATTACATTTTATGTAAGATGTAATCAGGAGCATGTCATGATGTTGAGTGGTTGAGTTGGACCCAAATGCAGAAAAATAGAGGCAGCTTGTAGATGGGGAGTGTTTAATGCAAAATGGATGAAAAAAACAGACCAAACAACCCTATTCCTTGTAAATAACTGATGCAACACTGTTACCTGCAGGAACATGCACAGATAGACACTAGGTGGTGCTGGAGCACTGACTCTTCCCTTTTGGGAAAAAAGCCCTTTTGAGAGGCAATGCTTTTCATTTTTTACATTTTGCCTGAGAAGACTCCCCCTCTCTCAGGATCAATTAATCATTTTGAATGTAAGCTGTAGAAAAGGGTACCCTACCCTAGCCCTAAATGTAACCAATTGCTATGTCTCATGACTTCTTTTTGATTGTAAACACAGTTAACAAGTTACCTCTGTCTATTAAACATTTCATTTAAATGCATAAATAATGATAAATGAGCTGGCTAACATAACAATTCATAAGCAGTTTGAGCGTACAGCAAGTTTTAGTGTGAAAACTGGCAACTCTTTTATGCCCAGAGCTTTCACAGCGTTCCCTACTCTGACTCCCCTAATTACAATTCAGACCAACAAGAGCTGGGGAGGACCTAGTTCCAGGTAACAATGTAATGCCATTAATTAACCAAACCAAAGGAACTATAATCATGTCAGGGTCCTGTGTGTGCGCTTGTGAGACTTTCTTCTGCAGAGTATTTCTCCTGGCCATGACTCAACACCTGGCTGCAGTCTCATCATTACCTGTGGAGGATTGAAGGAGCTGCTGGGTGGTCCTTCTCCTCCTGATGTTCACTTACCCTGTTGTAGGAAGCAGCAGTTACCCAGCTGCTTCCTACAACTGCGTTTGGAATAACAGAACCTGAACCTCTTCGCTACAGCCTCCACCTGGAAACCATCATCCACCTTGACCTCTGCCGCAGCTCCAACAGCCTCCGTAACTGCCTGCCTACCCGCTCTCACATCGGCCTCTGGCAAAATGATCACAAGTCCTCCAGGACCTTGTCTGGGAACCTGTCAGTCTGGATTAGTGACCTTCCACCTGCCAGCACCTACTTTCTCCATACAATATTTCCAAAATCATTTGTCATCAATTTCTCTTCTCAGTCTTTACTAGGTAAAATGCAATTTTCTTAAATTTTAACCAGGCCTTCTCTCTGATTCTACATGTGGGTCAAAACCTGTAAACATGAAATGTACTAGAAAAAATGCAAATAAATTAAAGTTGCTTTAAAAGATGATCATTAAATTTTGAGTGAGGTTTTATTGTTGACATTTTGGTCATTGACGTTTCTTTTGTTTATATTTGCCTGAAGTCCAACCGGTGCTTGCTAGGTAAATATGAACTTTCCAAGTGCACATAAATGCATCACTGAACTCTGTGCAGCCATAGAGCATGTCTATTGTTTCTGACAGAATCATAGCGTCGCCAACTATTTGTTATGAACAGGGGTTTTGGCCCTTTGTGGGGATTTTCTATTGCCTGCTGCTTCCTTCTTCATCCACTAGATGGTGCCTAGAGGCTGCAACACCTTGGAGGGCGTGCCCTCACTCAGATCAGCACACCTGTAATTCATCACCTAATCATCCAGGAGTATATGAGGATCAGGCTGCAAGCACTTTGATGCCAGAGTGTTTGCCAGTTATGGTGCGCTGCACTCCTCTGAGCTAGCTCTCTGTGTTATTTCTGAAATTACTTCTAGTAATTTATCCTTGTTGCCTCTTTCTCTCAGGTGTTTCCTTGTCACACCTTGGAAATTCCCCCATGAAGCCAGAGACAATGGCTTTCTGCATTTTCCCCCCTCGTGACACCGTGGATTGCTACCCACTGGTTGCCCGAGTTCCTTCTTCGCTCCTGCAGATTTCCAATAAACTGTTCCTGGATTCCCAGCTGGCAGTCGGTTTGCTCCTTTTCTCCTTTGCACCTGAACTTACCTGTCTGCCCTCCACTGCAACCTCCACATCACCAACAAAGAACTCACTACGCTAAGACCTCACACTGGGACCCAGACCACTTCAAGGACAAGATCATTCTAATTCTTCTCGAAGTTCCAATTTCCGACGACCTCAAACTCACCATCTCTTTCTCACTGCTCTTCAGCGTACAGACGACCCGGTTGCCACCACCAAGGACCAGACTCTCACAATCTCACTTTTCATCATTGTAAAAAATAAACTTTATTTATCTGATTATCTGTTCTCCTGGTGGTGTTTTGTATGTGGGTAAAGAAACTGAAACCCAACATGAAAATATTAAATCGCATGATATAATCAGTTACTCGTACTATTTTATTTCGTACAAAAATGAAGCATTTTTACCAAATATGTTTTAATTTTATTTAAATAAAATATGTTTAAGTAGTGTTATTTAAATACGATTTTCAGCACTTTACTCATCTCTGAAAGTATAGTAAGGAGGCATTTGTTAAGTTGGGGTATTTTAAAATGTATTTCTAAACTGATATAATTTTCTGTAGGGACTGCTTTTTCTAATAGATACATTGTTTAGAAGGGAACCCCACAAGCTAGGCTGTGTAGCCCAATTCTTTTTAATATTATGATAAATGACATTTTGATAATAGTATAGGGAAATCTTTATTTGCAGATGATGGGGCTCTATGGCTGCGGGGAAATAATCATATGTATTTACAGAAAAGGATGCAGGATGCAATTATGAAAGTGGAAGGTTTGGCAAACAAATGGGGATTTAGAATGTCAGTTGCAAAGACTCAAGTTATCTGTTTTTATAGAAAACATAAGGAAGTTAATTTGAATCTTTACCATAAAAAGCTTGACTAATACAGTGAGGTTTTTAGGTGTCATCTTTGATGAAAAATTAACTTGTACAGCGCATAGAATTAGTTCAAAATAAATATAAAAAAGTGAATAATTTGTTGAGATGTCTTTCTGGTCAGGAATGGGACGCTTCAAGAAATGCACTGTAGGGAGTTTATCAGGTTCTCATGAGATCTCCTTTGGATTATGGTTGTGTAGCATATATGGCAGCTGCTTATAGTCATTTGAGAAAACTTGATAGAAAAAAAACACAAGGATTACGAATATGTTGTGGAGCTTTCAGATCATCTCCTTTAGCTGCTTTACAAGTTGAAACTGGTGAGCTTCCTTTAAGGTTAAGAAGAATGAAATCAATGTATATGTATTGGATAAACCTTAAGGTCATCCAACTAAGGCTGTGCTGCAGGACTGTTGGGAACATCATAAATCTAACTATAATAGCTTTGGATGGATTGGGGACATAAAAGCTCAAAATGTAGGTTTGACTCAGTTCCACTATAGTTTTATCGTTCCACAGTCGCCAATTCCACCATGGCTATTTATCACACCAGTAGTTGCTTTGCAATTGAGAACATTTCTTACAAAGGGAAAGACTCCAGAAAGGGTTACAGTTACAAATTATTTCTGAAAGATTTAAAGATAACATAGTTATATGCTAGTTATACAGGAGCAGCTGTAAATATCCCACACCATAAAGTCATGATTAAAAGGAGAACAACAGATCATATAGCAATATATATAGTCGAATTATATGGCCTGCTTGATGATAATATTAAGGAAGCACATAAATCTATAATTGCATCAGATAGTCAAGCAGCATTATTAAATATAAATTCTGGCAAATAATGTAGATTGGATTTATTGTTAAGTATATATCACTTATTAGTTCAGCTACATATTAGGAAATGTCTTGTTTGATTTGTCTGGATTCCTGCACATTTAGATGGAAATGAAAAAGTAGATATATTAGCTAAACAGGCCCTGAAATTGGATATTATTGACTTGAGTATTCCTTTAAGCAAAGTGAGGGGAAATCTATTATTCCAAATAAAATGCTTAAAGTTTGGAAGGAATAATGGCATAATCATGACACTGGTAGACATTTATATAAAATTCAAAAGACTGGGGGTAATAGATGTATAAGCGGAAGGCAGAAAGAAGAAGTAATCATATCTCGACTTAGAAGTGGTCCTACGGGATTTCATAGTTCTCTTCTTCGAATAGGAAAACATGAAACAGGGACTTGTAATTATTGTAATCAGATGGAAACAGTGGAAAAAAGGATTTTCTATGATAAATATTTTAGGAAATGAATCAAATTCTGTTATAAATCAATTAGATAAAAAAAAACAAGGTTATTTAATCATATTTAAAAGTATATATGTATGTAGATGCATGTGCATACGTATACATACATGTGTTAATGAGTGTGTATGGGTGTGAATTTGCACACTCATACACACCATTGAGGTGTCTTATTAAATTCCCTGAATATCGTTGATGACCACACTCCAGTCCGCTAGGTGGCGGTAAATGCATCTTAAGTAGGTTGCTATCCACCAATAAAACACTAAAGAAGAAGAATGTAATTCTCTGTACTTCCAGCAGATGGCGGGAGCGGCCTATAGCATGTAATTGGCTCCTGTGAGCTCAATGGAGAAGAAGGCTACCCACCTCTCGTGAACTGATGGAAACGCGGTTCGTGTAAAACCCACTCTAACTTTATTTTTTTCCCGTGGACACAGGTGAGGAAGACGCCATTAATAGATTGAATTATTCCGGGTAGTTTCCGGTGTTTCATAATGAACTTCCGTCCAGCTTATAGCAGCTGTTGTCAGTTTAAACGGCTATAGCTAACCACCGTTAGCTGACTCAGGGTGTTCGGCCTCCCCCTCTCTGCAGTTCAATCGTTTATAACTCCTCCTTGTTTCCAGAGTGGTTTGTTTTCTGACACAACTGATTAAAATACTTAACTAAAATGTTTCTGATCAGTTAGCATCATGATAAAAACTTGGCTGTGTTTGTTTTGCTGCTCCAGGTGCAGCTGAGGAACATGAGCAGCCCAAACTTACAGCAGCCCAGCTTCCTGCTGGTGAGTCACGTCTAACATCAGCAAACAGCTGCAGCTCAGTTAGAATATCAGGCAAAGTTCATTTGGGTCACTAATTAAATGAAAAAAGGGAGAGACAAACTGTATTTGGTCATGTTTTGGTGTACAGCATCATGCAGAAACTCCTTTGCTAATAAAGCAGCTGACTGCTCACAGGATTCTGGAGTCCAGCATAAGAAAAGCCTCTTTGCTGGGATTTATAGATATTCACCAGTTAGCACTCATTGAATATGATGCATTTCAGCTGATAAACATCTCCATGATGACCTTCCACTCGGTTACTGTCTCTAACTCCCAGCAAGGCAATCATTAGTCAGCAGCAAAAATAGCAGGGACCTTGTGATAGTTTAGTGGAAGGAAGAACTGTGGTGAAATAAGGCGCTGGGATAACCTCTGCCTTGAGCTTATCGTCAACAAATGTCCTTTTAAGAGTTTTTGGGTGATTCACAAGGACTTCTACATTCTTATTCTTTAAATAGTTGTGCTAATTGTCTTTCTGTTTTTATGTTTGCTAACGTGTTGTTTCAGGCAAACCTCAAAGCTGACGCCACCACCAAGCCTCTGATCCACAGGTGCCAGGACCTGCTGAAGATCATAGACGAGTATCCTGCTAAGGTACTTCAATGTGTTTACTTAGAGATGCACAAAATATCAACATCGCTCCGATACGTGAAACTGGGCCGATTTTAGCAACAGATGTTTCTCTCCATCTTATTGATTACTATGTATCTGAAGGTAATGTGATGATAATAGTGATGCACCAAAGGATTGTGGGTGTTTATCAGTAACAGCAATATTAATTTCAATATTGACCCAAATTTTCATATTGGTACACCCTAATTTTATTTGATAAACCAACTTGACATATTTTACAGTTATGAAACAGTTTCCTGGTTTTCTTTATTTTAGTTTAGATTTTTTTACAAGTGAGAATCTGAAAAGTGTGGAAGTTTCTTTAAACACTTGGATGGGTTTCAAACACAATTTCTAGTAGGGGTGCAGCGATTTATTGGTGCCAATTTCCTTACTTTTGAGAAATCGGTGATCGGCCAATACTTGCATGTGAAGCTGATCTTATCTCCCTCAGCGAAGGTCTAAAAATCAAATACTGTCTTCTGCTCTGCAGTGAGAGATCAGACCGTTAGCCCCGGCCACCAGGTTATGTCTGCACATTTGCAGTTGACTAGTGCTGGGTTTCAGATGACATGTTACCAACGTCAGGCATTGCAGATGAGCGCCAGGAAGTAAATATCTTGATCCAGCTTCAAAATGTCTAAAGTCTGATTCCTGAACGGTTGTTCCAACCGTTCTAATTTAGAGAAAGATAAACGTTATTTTCATGTTTCGAAGGTAGTCGGTCCAAGGGCAGTTAATGTTAAACAACTTACGGAAAAAAGAGGAGAAAGGTGGATCAACAATACAGCTAAAAACAGGAGGTGTGAAAACTAACAATGCCAGAGTGTGCTGGCTTCCTTCTTGCTTGTTGCTCTTTGCTCAGTGTTCGTAGTTGAACGATGTTTACAGTTAGTACATTGCCTTAACTGTTGTTTAATGGTGCAGACAGTGGAGATTTCTGACATGAATGATATGGGCAAACGCCCAGGGCGTTACCTTGTTAGATAATATTGGTTAAATTTATTTCAGCTCTAAGTATTTAATATCTAGGTGTTTTTATGGGAATGTGACTCTTTCAGATCAATTTGAGAAGCAATTTTGATCATATTTCACATTTTATTGTGTCATGTAGTGCGGGTCTCCGGTCAGGTGGTCTTGACTACAACACTGCCTCCATTAAGTCAATACTTTAAGCAAGACATGAAACACGTTTTATTTACTTTTACTGCTCAATAGGAAGAAACACATTGACAACAAAAATCAAGCCACAGTTTGTTATTTCATTACTTTGGCTGAATCTTGATAAACTGCCACCTTATGCCTTAAATCTAATCTAGCTAAACTGCTACATTGTTTTCATAGACTTGGCTTCTTTTCTCTGTCAAAGGTAGCCAATATTTCAATTATATTTAGCTCTCTAACTCTTACTTTAATAAGAAGAGTTTGAAACGGGAGGGGCTGAGCGTTAGCACTAGCGGACAGCTCAGTGTGGGAGCAGAGGGCAGCTGGCTGTAAAAATATAAAGTATGTCTTTATTTCTTATCGCCTTTAAAACCACAATAGAATCTGAATAGTTTTCTAGAAAACTCTGGTGCTGACCTTTATACTACCCAAATATTCAATTCCTACATATTTATAGGTTCTCAGCCATCCAGAACATGAAAAAAGCCATCAAAATAAAAGTTTTAAGCAACTTAAGCTATAATTTAAATAACACATGACTTGTATTGAGAACCACTGCAATAAATTGATATTTATGAGGAATTTTATTAAGTGGAGTTACTTATTAAAACTTGTTTTTATTTAGAGCCTTAAGTTTTTGTGTAGCAGATCAGATCAGTGACTCTGAACCAAATCAGATCTAAGCGACATTTGAATCTTAGTTTGACTTCTGTGGGTCTCAACAGGTTAACTTAGAAAAACACTTTTGTTTTTTTCATTGCTACTTACTAGTCATTTTTGAAAACAAACAAAAAAAATGAAACCATATTTTACTGTAACTTTGCCGACCCCCCCAATAATGAGATGGGATTGAGAGCCGGGAGTATTTCCCCACTCGCTCTCTCAGCCACCAACCATGTTTTTAACGGGGTTTCTGAGCCAATCGTTGACCTGCACTGGACCTGAATCCTGCAGCGACTCAACATTAACTACAACTCCAGCATGAATTTGGGTTTACAGCAGCTAAATAAATGATTTACCAGGAGATCCAGGCTCATAGAAATAATAATGGGTTAGCTTGTTGTTAGCATAGCATCGTTATCATAGACTAATTACTTCAAATGGCTGAACTCGCTGCTCACCAGGCAGAAACAAGTCCACAGCCATTTAATGCTTCTTTAAATCCTAAATTTGACCCAACTAGAAGCTAAATGATTTTATTCTCCAGGCTTTTGAAAGCTTCTGGCTCGTTGTATAATATGAAGCCTGCAGCTCCAGGTAGTTATGCGAATCGCCTTGATGCGGGTAAATCCTCAAGATTATAAGAGAAGTCTTTTTTTACCGAGATAATAGGATCATATCCCAAATATACGCAAATTTTTTCAAGATACCTCATCTTTACCAGCCCATTTAGGCCGTTAGCTACTCGCTGTGAGCCGCTTCGCTCAGTTTTGAACCGGAGAAATCCCCTTCCTGACTCCCATCTGAATTTTGTGCGTCATCTGAAACCTAGCAATAGTCATCCCACTGTTACCAACCCGCCAAATTTGTGTTAAACATGTTCAAGTAAAATTGCCTCTTTTTTATGCTAATATTAAGACTATTTTCTCTTGATTAAACAAAACTTCTCTTATCCTGGCCCTGATACTTTGTCGTAAAACTAACAGAATGAATGAATGAAATAAAATCCACTTTCAGGAAATATTTTATTTGTAATTTCTTTTTTAGAAAATAAAGCAAGAAAAAAAAGTTAATTTCATCTTTAAGCTGTGTCGCCCTATACAGCATTTTAATAACTGATGGTGACATAATTATTTGATTGGGCTATAAAATGGACCGTGTGTCTGGAAAATACTTAACCCCCCTTTGCTGCAGCCAGAGAGCACAGCTGGATTTTGAATCGTATTTGCTCCGTTCCAAACGTCTCAATTCCTGCGCGTGTGAAGTAATTTTGGGATGTTTTGTAGGAGCTGCACCTGATCTTCCCCTGGCTGGTGGAGAACGTGTTTGGAAGTCTGGACGGCGTCGTCTCCGGCTGGAACCTGCGCCTGCTGCACTCGCGCAGCAACGAGTTCAACCTGGTTCTGGACTTCCTGAGCCCGAGGTAGAACCGGTTCCGACGTGCTTTCAGAGTAAAACAAGGGTTTCTGACTCCTCTGTGTTTCAGTGGCCCGATGATGAAGCTGGTGTACAAACTTCAGGCAGAAGAATACAAGTACGAAGTTCCTGTCAACTATCTCCCGGTACGACAGAGTTTTCATCAAATTGCTGGTGGTGGAAGAGTTGGAGTTTTTTCTTATTTGAAACACCGAAATCTAGGCTTAAAAATAAAATCAAACCAGATCCGATTTCCAATTTAATCAAATTTTTTCTTTTCTAAAAATGACATTTTTCTCAAGAAGTCACTTTTATTTTTATCATCCCTCCTGTGAGTTTGACACTGGAGTAATGGGGCCTAAAATCATTTTTATGTAGTTACAAGACTGTAGTAATAATATTAGCAGAATAACTATGCATTCTTACCAGAAAAACCTCTTAAGATTAAGAGACAAAAGCTTTGATAGTTACGATCAGCCCGTGTGGTTCTTTCTACCAAAAAAACAAAGTTGTTTCCTCAATCATTTCAAAAAAATGTATTCATTCATAAATAAGTTAGCCATACTTCAAAACACTGCAACAATTTAAACAACTTGACTGAAAAGGACAAGGCTCATATTTATGCCACATCAAATTAAACTAAATTACCACTTAACAAATAATTACAATACACGAAAAACCAAAACCTAATTCTTCTTGTATATAAATCACTAAACAGAAAGTTTTAGTGATTTATATCACATTAAAGGAAAGAAAACAAGACAATTTGAAGTTAATTACCCTAGTAATCATCAAATATAAACCTGTAATGAATTACATTCTCATAAGTCCAAGCTTTCATCATTCCATAATTTAATTCCAACGACAGCAGAATATATTTTTATCCAATTTTTTAGCTTGTTTTGTAAATTCACAAACTTGTCGTAAATTATATCATCATGGCAGCGGCCATCTTGTTCTCTGCTACGCTGAGAGCGAGATGCTAATGTGCTAAAAATATTTACATATTATTTGTAAACCTTAAAGTATCACTAGGCCTGTCACAGTAGCAAGTTTTCTTAGATGATTAATAGTTCCAGTAATCATTGCGATCAATGATAAAATTCTTGTTTTGAGATCATTTTCAAGTCGTATATTGATGATGACATAACAACTTAAATTTACCTTCTCAAAGACCAATACATTTAAAACACAAAAACCATAAAAATAAAGTGGAAATAAAAATTACAAAATTGTTCAAATACAAAATATTAACCATAAGAACAGAAATTATTGAGACAAGTCTAAGTATAAATTCACTAGATGGTCAACTTTCCTCACTTTGATTTTACATTTTTATGAGATTTATTTTCCTAATGTTACTATTTTATTTTCTCATTATTTTGACTGTTTTGTTATATAACTGTATTATTGTAGTATTATGACTTTATTATAATGAAAAGAATAAAAATTGTAGCTTGGCTCTAATTTTCTGTCATAAAATTGACCTGAATTCAAAGTCCAGATAAATAGAACCTGTAAACGCCAAACCAAACAAAATGGCTGCCCCTGGCGATGACATCACTGAACTATGGAAACGGAAGGAAAAAAAGTCCCTGTTTTCCAAAAGTCAAACCTTCAAAAACCAGAAACTTGTTGATAAAATGGATTTATTGCTGTGCCAGAATCGGTGCAGCACCTTCCCAAATGTTTTTCTTTGTACACAAAATGTTTTAATTTATATTAGCGTAACGTTGTGGTTTATAAAAACAGGGGCGCCTGCAGGGTATTATCAGAAGTTACGCACAAAACTACCATCACACCTGACCCACGTGAACGCAGCCACATCCACAACACGCATAAGCTAGACAACCTAACCCTAATTGATGCACACGACACCATGCACATGGTGGATAAAGTTATTATCATAAAAATCATATTACAATAAATAATAAAGACAGGAAAGCAAAGCCAACCCATGTATGGAGGAGGAAGCTGATTCCCAGGCTTATGTGGTTTTCTGAGACTTCCAGAGGTGGATGTGGGTTATGGTTCCCTTCATCTCTTCTCTTTCTGACAAGAGAAAGAGAATCTCTACTTTTTGCAGTATAGAGATTCTGCAAAAAGATTGTGTTGAACAGTTAAATCAGATAAACTAGATGTTCAACTCTCCCAGTCTCACGTGGAACATGTCACGTTCTGTCAGTGGAGAATCGATGGGTGTCCCGTCAGCGGCTCAGTTCAAAAACAACAACAACTCGGAAAGATCTTTTTTTTTATACTCTGATTAAAATCTCAAGGCACACATAGTGCTTACTGCCGTACAGCTGCAGGCAGCGTAATAATGAGCATAATGTCTTATGCAGTAGTTAATGTGTGTGTGTTTAGGGTCCGGTGAAGGCCTGCATCCAGGAGGGCGTTCTTCCCGACTGCCCTCTGTTCCACAACAAGCTGCAGTTCCCGCCGCCGGGCGTCCTGACGCTGAACGTCGCTCTCAGTATCCTTACAGGATGAGCGTTTTCCTGCTCATCCTCACATTAACTTCAGTTTTCAAACTCTTGCTGTCGTTCTTGGTGATCAGCAGAGAGGAAATTACTTCTTGGAAAATGAATTTATTCCTCAACTCTCTGCAGATCCTTTTGAGTTCTTCATATTTAACTTGGCCTACTGCCTCATCGCTCCCAGGGTGAGTTTAGCTTCGCCGCGCTGATGAACTCAGAGCTTTTATTCTGTTTCAGACATTTCATTTCATTTAAAACTGAATAACAGTCATTAGCGCTGCAACTGATGATCATTTTATTAATCGATTAATGTATCAAGACACGCAGCGACGGTCATGTGACGTCCGGGTCAGGTAAGGCGTCTGTGTGCGTTAGGGTTAGGGTAGGGTTGCACTGGTTGCACTGGTTGCACTGGTTGCACTGCAGCAACCAGGAGCTTTTCTCATGTTGAAGGATTTTTATTTGCTACAAATGATGAAATGTTCACTAAAGGAATTATGATATGGACTTTGAGAAAACAAAATGTGTATTTGTTTTATTTAAAACCAAATTACATTGTTTGAATCTTCTCATGTATCCCTCATCTAGTTTAAAATAAAGGTACGTGGTTAAATGAAAAACTGCAGAATATTTTTAATTGATTAATGGATAGAATAATCGACCACTAAAACAAACATTAGTTGTAGCCCAAATAGAGACAATCTGGTATAGAGATTGTGCAAAAAGATCTTCTAAATTTTACGCAAACACTATTTGACGTCTTCCTGCTGCTGGGGGTGAAATCAGACAGTGGGTGCAGGTGGTGGCAGCATCATGCTTTGGAGTGATTTTTCTTCTTCTGGGATCTTGGTGTACTGGAGGGAGTCCCAGTCCAATCCAGCTGAAACCCTTTCTGACTGGAGATGAACAGAGCGAGGAGCTTTTCTCCATCCAGAATAGTGACGTTTTAGAATCAATCAAGTTTATCTGTGTAGCACATTTCAGAAACAAGGCAATTCCAGATTCTTTCCACCATAAAAACACAAAAATACAAAGTCGTTGCACATCAGATGTTTGTTTAATTTGTTATGGTTCAAAGCAGCTCTAACCAGCTCGGTTTAGTCTTAAAGGCTCTCAGTGTTTCAGCTGTTTTTCAGTTTTCTGGAAGTTTGTTCTGGAAGCTGAGTGCTGCTTCTCCATGTTTGGTTCTGGTTCTGATGCAGAGCTAGAACCAGAACCAGCAGGTTGATCCAGAGGCAGATCTTTAATCCGTTCATTGATTTATAAACTACCAGCAGTTTAAAATCTCTCGGTGAAGGAATGTAGAACCGGGTGGCGTAGAACCGGGTGGCGTAGAACCGGGAGGCGTAGAACCGGGTGGCGTAGAACCGGGTGGCGTAGAACCGGGTGGCGTAGAACCGGGTGGCGTCTCCATCTTCCTGGGTCCAGTCAGAACTCCAGCAGCGTTCCGGACCGTCGCTTTGTTAGTCAAACCTGTGAAGACGCTGCTGCAGGAATCGAAGCCACTAAAGAAAAACGCCTGGATGAGTTTCTCTGGGTTATTTATTGATTTCCAATATAAGCGATTATCTCGGTGTTTGTTGTGATTCCAGAACTGCCTTCAGCCGCAGCTCTGCAGCTCCACAGACAGCGCATACTTCGTGCTGGTCGACCTGTACCTCAAGTACTTCCTGCCCGTCGAAGGAAGTGTTCCTGCGTCTCCGTTCGCCGACTCCAGAGGCTCTGTCGCGGCTCCGTCGCCACGGTAACTGTTTATTGAAAAGCTTTTAACACCTGAGTTTATTTATGGAGTAATCTTAGAAACAACAGGTGTTAAACTGAGCGCTGAACGCGTCAAGGAGGGGAATTAATGGTAATGGTGACAGTTTCCTGAAGAGGTAAAGGATGGATAAATTAATAAAGTGGTGATGATTATGTGGGAGGCCAGTTATTTTGTGTTTTATTTCATATTCTGGCTACAGGAAAATCTCAGCAGCTCTACATCCAGTAACGGCGAGCACAGCTGATGGATTCATGATAAATACTTTAAATGTTTGGTCAATTTTCTCTTAGAGCTTCCAGTGTGTCGTTTGCGGGTTACGGCGTCCACAGCCCGAGTCTCCTGAAGCACCACATCTTCCACCAGCCGTCGGTGAACGCAGACCCTGCAGCGCAGGAGATCTGGAGGTCCGAGACGCTGCTGCAGGTGAGAATCGATGCCGCAGGTCCGAGACGCTGCGTCCGCACACGGGTCACGCGCTCTTCCCCCGCGCCCTGAATACTTTAGTTATCAATTAATCTGTCGATTTTTATGTTGATTATTTGATAAATCAGACCAAAAAATCACATTCTGCAGACTTTTCCTTTAAGCCTTTACTAAACAATATTAGAATACATTAACAGATGCACATAAACAAATAATTAAATTCTTCTTTTAAATAAGGAATTAAACATTTTATTGTCTAAAAGTCAATATCAGCATTTTTTATGAACTTTTGATTATTTGTAGCAAACAATGAAACATTCAATATGAGAAAAGCTCAGGCTTAGTGTAGAAATATGTATTATTATTGATTAACTGATTAATAAGTGGTAGCGAAGGTGCTGAGGGTAGAACAGATTCAGAGACAAAGGATTTTTTTCTCAATAATTGATTAGTCATGATTATCGTTTCAGCCACAGTAATGAAGAGACTTTAATGTTTACTCTACTTAAACACTCAGTAAGGATGAAAACAGTTTTCAGAAATCATGATTCATCAGAGTGTTTGGCATTAATGAGCTTATTTCAGCTCCCGCAGCAGATTTCACATTTGATTGTAATTTCTGACCAGAATTGATTCTCTCATCTAAACCGGCTGCAGAAAGTGAACCAAAGCTAACTTCTCTCACCGCATTGAACTGCATTACAGTAATACAACTGTTCAGTTATTAAGCAGACATCTGTTAGAATAACAAGCAGTTATTCTAGACTTTATGATTTTGTCTGCAAATTTATGAATCTTTAGGATCTAAAGTCTCTTCAAGCTAAAAGCTTCCATGCTGAAAAAAATGTAAATCTCCAGATTTATGCTGCATTCAAATGTTCTGTCCTTAATTTAGTTCAGGCCCTGGAAAAACCCGCTGCTGAAACTTTCTGTCAGTGAAAGAAAACATTTTATTTTCTGATAAACTTTATGCTCCCAAACAACCCGGCGTGGCTTCAGCGGTCTGGCAGGACGGAGCAGCCGGGACCGATCTGAGGTCGGATCCGTTTCTGGATGATTTTCCCTCTAAAATTCTGCATTTTGTGTCTTCAGATGTTTGTAGAGATCTGGCTCCATCATTACTCCCTGGACTTGTACCAGAAGCTGCAGTCTCCTCAGGTAAAGGTAAGACGCTTGCCCTCGCCTCCCTGCATCCTGCGCTGCAACGCTGCATACCGGCCGTCCATTGGCCGATTCTGACCTGCTGATGTTAAAATAATTCAATTAAAAAGCTGCAGAGAAGATCCTGCCTGTCCTCTGCGTTCACACCCTGAGCCGGACCGGGTCGGGTCGGGTTTTCGGGCCGGCGCAGCAGGAATCTCTGCTTCAGATCATTTAGCGGTTTAAAGCTGCAGCTGCTGCGGTCAGGAGTTGGGCATGTTCCTGTCGCTTGTCTTCCTCTGCATGCTGCATGGCACCTGCAGTCCAGGAAGGAACTTCAGCCTGAAGTCGGTTCTGATCCAGGCGGCCTCAGCTCGTCATCCAATCACTACAAAACTGAACTCGTCAAATTGCTGAGCGGAGAAAAGAGCAGGACAGACGGTAAAGAATCTGAAAAACTCAGGGTTTCTGCTGGTTCTGGAGGTTTTCCTGCTTGGCTGCACGGATCGGTGGCTTTGGCTGATCTAATCCACCACAAAGGTCTGAAATCAGAAACTGCCTCCGGTTACATTTTGCAGTAAAGATAGAAATCCTTCTTTTCCTGTGAATCTGTTCAGACTTGATACTGGAGTTCCTCTCAACAACACGCATGGCGACCTGGACGGGAATCGATTCCCACCGTCACGTTTCCTCTCGGAGCAGTGCAGAAACTGGCTGCTGGTTTCCAGTTTAAAAAATTCAACCAAATAAAACATTTTGAAGGCGACTCTGCTGCTCTGAAAGTTTGGCTGCTGCTTTGCTGCAGCTGCTCTGTTTTATATTTCAGAGGAAATGATCTGTTACTGTTCCGTTCAGAGGAAACTTCATCTGCTCGGAGCGGCTGGAAGGTTCTGGACCGTTTTCACTGTTCACCCAACCCAGAACCTTCCAGCTGGAGTCGGTTCTGCTCAGCTGTAGGAGCTGCAAAAACACAAAACGTGACCGAGTGTTTTAGTTTCTAGCACAAATGTCTTGTTACACATGAAATGCAACAAAACTAAGTTACAATAAGTTTTCAGCAAGATCTAAGAACTTGTTTAAGTCAAAAACTTTAATATTCATGAACGTTCTAGTTCCACCAGCACATTATTTCACCAATAAAGACATTTTTCAAGTTACAGGTGAAATAATCTGCTGGTGGAACTGGAACGTTTTCAAACTGATATTTAGAAATTATTTACCGAAAACAAGCTGTACTGAGATATTTGCACTAGAAACTAGACCAAAAATATTTGGTCAGATTTTGTTTTTGCAGAGTGAAGCTGGTTTTATTCTGATTGGAGGATTTTCTGTAAAAACTGGAAGCAGATGACCTTCAGGAGCTGTGAAGGTCGTCTGTCTGTCCCCATCACGGGGAAGACGGAGGTCCAGCGCCGGTCCTCAGGCTGGAGTCCGGCTGGTCGGGTTGTGTAGGACCGGATCTGGACTCTTCTGGTTTTTCTGTTTTAACTGATGAATCGTTTTGTTCCTGCAGTCAATATTGTCTTCTTTTTGTCTCCTGTTGTGTTTTTTCCTCCTGAATATTTTCGGCCAAATGTTTCTTTGTGGTTGCTCTCCTTCTGGTACCCCCTCCCCCCTGTCTCCCCCCTGCCTCCCCCTGTACCCGCACCTCCTTTGGGTGAACAGCTGGCGCTGCTGCAGTACCGCCTCAGTATGTCCAGCATGCCGTGCCAACCCCTCGCCCCTCCTGGCTCTGGGACCCTCCACACCTACCAAGTACTTTTACCTTTTCACTCAGCAGCGCCCCCCTGGGGCCTCCTGGAGGTAAAGCTTCGGTCCAGGATCCTTCTCTGGTTAGCATGCTAGTTAGCATGCGTTAGCTGCCGCTGCTGCATGAGGGGAGGCGGCTCGCGGTCCGCCACGCTTTAATGCCGACGCATAGCTTCTGTGGATAGCAGGGCCGAAACGATTAATCTGGTTCATCGATTAGTGAAGTAATCATTAACTAATTTATTAGATTAATCCTGAACTGGAGTAAAAGACTCTAAAAGGCCATTTACTGAAAGAAAACAATCAGAGCAGAAATTAAACCAAAACTGGTCATAAATATATAAACGTCTGTTCTAGAAGAACTGCTCTAGTTCAGTTTTAGCTTCGCCTGGTTCACATTCTGAAAAATAATCTCCTGTTAATCACCTCTTGCTATCCAAAAAGGTGATTAATAGGTAATCAATAAGTGATTTTAGAAGGATTTTTAGCTGCAGATGATGAACCGTTCAGTAAAGACCTGCTGCATTTTAAGCTGCTCTATTAATGATGGCTGAAAATGTACTTAATATATTTAAGCTATTTTGATTTGTCAGTTTTAATTGTTTCCAAATAGTGTATTATCAAACGGTGATGTCGCAGAAATAGCTATTCCATATAATTTCCCCAAAATATGACCATATGAACAACAATCTGCAGCAACTGATGCAATGACAGCAAAAATCCAACATTTTGCAGTGTCGCATTAGGAGAAGTTGATGAAAATGGGAAAAATGTTCCTTAATTTTACAGAACGGTTTTACGCTTTTCTAAAAGATTCAATGCACCAAGGATGGAAAGATGTTCTGACTTGGCGATCGCCGCCATCTACTGGACGGTCTGAGCCTTACCACCAGCAGCAAACTGGGAGATGTCAAAGTTCAAACATTTGATGACGTCACGCTGTGCGTAGCCGAATCAGCAGATGGAAACGCATATAATTTGCATTTCCTTAGATGTTTGAAACGTTTGCTTTAAATTCGCATGGCAATCGGACAGAAACGTAACTAAAGATTCCTCAGAAAATCAACTATCTGAAAATATTATAATTTTTAAAACGATCGTTTTATGTTTCTGTTTCCTGGAACGTCAGCGAAACCAGACGAGGTCCGTTTTCAGAAACAGAATCTGCAGATTCAGACATGCGTATTTCAAAGAACCCGGTGGACATTGGCCGGGTTCTTCATCAATCATAAGGATCAGAATTAATCAAATTTACACAAAAATGTCAAAATTGGCAGAGGAATGTAAAGATGGCACCATAAAACCAATTTAGACAGCAAACAAATCTATTTGGGGTTTAGTTATTCTTTAATGAGAGGAATATGTCCATGTTTCTGCGATACTGTAGATGCAGAAACAAAATCTTACAAAGTACTTTTTGTCTCGTTTCTGGTGCAAATATGTCAGTTTACTTAAAATAAGACAAAACAAACTCACAGCTAACTTTTCAGCAAGATATAGGAGCTTATTTTAAGTCAGCAATTCCTTCACCAAAAAGTTTTAGTTCAACTGACAAATAATTTCACTTGTAACAAAACTTGTATCCCATGTTACAAGCAAAATAATCTAGTGGAACTGGAACGTTTTGGTCAAGGAATTACTGACTTGAAACAGGCTCCTATATTTTGCTGAAAAGTTACCTGTGAGTTAGTTTTGCCTTATTTTGACATATCTGCTGTATAAATGAGGCTACAGTAGTCGGTAAGGTTTTGTGTTTTTGCAGTGCAGTAAGTATGAGCGAGCCTTTACTCGCTGTCCGGTCCAGCTTCATGGTTTGTGCAGAGAAGGATCCTGGACAGCAGGCGCAGTCCTGCAGCAGAGCTTTGGATCTTTGGGCGCGTTGCTTGCCTTCATGCATGGCCGTCTGTCCGTCTTCCTGCTGTCACTGCAAAGCGCATGTAATGCCAGTAACCACAACCATCTTTGCATGAGGTCATGTGTTTGTAATTGGCTGCAGATGGGATGGCTGATCCAGTGTTGCATCATGCTGTAGCAGGAAGTGAGGTCACACTGCTCGTCCTGTTGGACTTTGATTAAAACAAAAACATCGACAGATTCTTAGAAAACGTCTGAAACAAACATCAGAAACCAAATAAAAACTACATTTTCTATTATTAAAACACGTTCTGATCCAGACTCCGAGAGTCTGAGGGTTCGAGGCATGTGACCTCACTTTGGGGCGGGGCCTGCTGTGATTGGCTGCTTTGTGGAGCTGGTGGAGATGATTGGTGGTGTGGATCGCTGTGACTGGCTGTGTTTCCAGGAGCCCTTCAACCCGTCAGAGGAGCACGTGTTGGTGGTGCGCCTGCTGGTCAAACATCTGCACGCCTTCTCCAGCAGCCTGAAGCCGGAGCCGCCGCCCTCGCCGGCCCACTCCCCCCCCCACACCAGCCCGCTGGAGGAGTTCAAGAGGTCAGCAGCTCTGAAAGGCCCGGGCAGCCATGTTTGCTCAGGGTGCAAACTTAACAAGTCAGAATATCTCCTAAATTCATGCATCTAAAATAGCGTTTCTCAACGGGGGCGTTCAGAGGACGGCAGGGGGCGCTGGCGGACATTTTTACAAAAGGGGGCGCTGAGGTTCGTTTGGGGGCGTTTGCTCGAAGGTAAACAGTTTAGACTTTGGGCAACTTGTTAAAATTGTACTGCGTAACATTAAAACATGCCTGGCTGCAGCTGTATGATGGCAGCTCTCCTCCTCTTCAGTGTTTGTTAGCTTCTCCTGCTAGCCTAGCTTCTCCTGCTAGCCTAGCTTCTCCTGCTAGC
Organism: Girardinus metallicus; assembly: GCA_903067095.1. NCBI lineage: Eukaryota > Metazoa > Chordata > Actinopteri > Cyprinodontiformes > Poeciliidae > Girardinus > Girardinus metallicus. The sequence goes on along the minus strand of CAEGAE010063699.1, from coordinate 8,730 downwards.
CTAGCTTCTCCTGCTAGCCTAGCTTCACCGCGTCAGTTCAGCGTCACACCGGCTGATGGCGGCGCTGTGATTCACTTGTCTGATGTCTGATTTTCAAGTATTTTATGTTTTATTGAGGATTTTTGTACACATGTTTTTACAGTGCTGTGATCCTGTCAAAGCAGCAACTTATATTCAAAGGTGTTTTATTGTCTGGATGCTGCCCGCTTCCACGGAACAACGAAATGTCTCTTATAAACATGTAATTACTAAAGTCACTACACTCACTGTAATAATTAAAAACCCTTCCGTGGCTGATGCCACGATACACAGCGCTCATTTTATACAATTAACATCGGTGTTGTAATCCGGCACGAAACGGCACCGCAGCTCTGATGAATTTCGATCATCAATACCGGGATTGTATTCGAAGGCTGACGTCACTCTGCTTTTCTCCGTCGATGCGCTTCCCGACCGGCACCGAATGGGCGAAAAAAAAAAAAGACACACGTTGTGCAAAAACTGGAGAACCGGGACGCAGAACGGAGCGACAAAATATTCGTGAATCCGGATATAGAAACAGAGAATCCGGCCCTGAACAGTGAAAAATCAACATTCTGTGAAACACATGATGATGATGATGATGATGATGAAGATCATCATCATCATCAAAATAAAACTAAACAGGACACAACGATAAACCAAGAGAAGATAATATTAATCAAAGAAAACTAAATGCAAATTAATGAAGAACAAAATGCAAGAATAAACTAAGAAACTAAATTAAACAGGAATATGCTGGTATGGCAAGACCTTTCGAGCAATAATTAATACAGAGGACTGTATGGCAAGAACAAACACACGGTTTTCAGATTAAAGGTAAATAATACTGTTGAAGAGCCGTGGGTTTGTTGGGAGCATATCTATTACTAAGAAGAAATGTCATATAGACGATAACACTAAAGAACTGATCACTTATTTATGTTTTTAGTTAGATTTGATGCATTTATTTCTTCAATATTATTTGTCATATCAGAGGCTGAAGTGACTCCATGACACTTTGAATTTGACTCATTAGGATTTTAGAACCAGCTTTGTTCTTTATGATTTCTGTCCAGTAAAACTATTAATCTATAAATAAATAGACAGGTCAATATAAAGATACCATCCATGTTCCTGTCTCATATTTCTGTGGCATTGAAAGGATCTGGAAGTTTTGTTTTTCCACTGGAAGCTCTGGTTTGCACAGTAAATGCCATGTGGGTGAAACTTCCTGGACGATACTCTGATGTCCCGTTCTCTTGAAGGCAGCACAGATCTGCACCACCAGAAACTGACAGAAACACTGTTATGTTATGATTATATAGCTGCAGTTTTATCTGTGGTTTAATGTTGTCTTTTTGAAAACAGTTCAAAGTTTAAACTGGCATTGTTGTACATCTTTTATCTGGTCATTTTGTGCAAGATGTAACAACTAATTTTAGTTGAAAACTAGTTGCAGAAAATTGCACAGAACAAGAATTGATTAGCTGCTGTTAGGCCTACCAGTTTTAACTTGAATGTCCTTTCATTGCATTTTTTTGTAGACGCCTGTAAAAATAATTTCTATTCACGTGACTTTTTTGTTTTCTGAGAAAATATTCTTGATGATAAATACAGAAACAAGCATAAAAATCAAAACATCAACAACAGTGATAGTGGTGTTAACAATAAAATAATATTCAATGAAAGTAGCCTACAATTTCTTTAATGGAGGCGGTGAGGGACCTGGATAACGGATAGGGGGGTGCTGGCCCAAAACAGGTTGAGAAACACTGATCTAAAACTGTGGCCTTAAAAAGTCTTAAATTTCTGTTTAAATATTTTTGTTGCCTGAAATCCGTCGGCCACGGCGCTTTCCTGCTGGACGGTTTAATCTGGATGTGCTTTTGTTTTGTTCTGTTCTGTCCGGCTAAAGTTTGAGTCGACATCTTCGCTGCGTTTTCAACCCAGGCTGTTGAGGCTACCGCTAACTGAGCTAGCTAGCTAACTGAGCTACCTAGCTAAGGAAGCTAGCTAGCTTGACAGCTTTCCTGCATCTATCATGAGTCGGTGCAAATTTATCGCCAGTTGGCTGGACCACGTTTGTTTTTACCACTGCGCTGAATATTTCAAAACCTTTTGTTTTATTTTAGCTTAACTTGTCTCTGCTGTAGAAAACTATCGGAAGACGTTATTAACAGTAATAAATGAGATCATATAATCTGAAGTGAAACTTGTTTTTATCTCCTAAGTGTTTTGCTGGAAAACTTTGAAAACCTCCTGATAATTGTTTGAATTGTATTGTGTGAAAAGTGAACGAACCCTGATAAGGAAATATTGAGATGCATGTTTGATGCGTGTTTCTGTGTTTGTGCTGCTGCAGGGTGGTGGTGCAGCGCTTTGTGCAGCAGAAGCTCTACCTGTTCCTGCAGCATTGCTTCGGACACTGGCCGCTGGACGCCTCCTTCAGAGCCGTACGTTACCTCAGGATGAACCGCAGCATTTAGTTTATTACTAACCATATAACAACCAACAATTTAAATCCAGTCAGGCTGAAATTAAAATATGTTTAGGACAACACTGAAGGTCTGACATTAATTAACAGGAAAAAGCTCAAAGAACTAGAAAATTGAGAAAAAGGTCAATATTTTCACTCATTTCAATGAAACTCGCAAAATATATTGATTTATAAATCTTTGAGTGAAATATTCCATTTTTATTTCTTGCATTCTGACGATTCAGAGAATAAAACCCAGACTTCAGCATCTCATAAAATAACATCAGATCAGTGAATTATTTTAAACGAAAATGTTCTGAAAACTAACGCCAGGTCTGGGCTCATCCACTCGGCGCAGCACAGAGGAGAGCTCAGCTTTTGGATCGGTACCAAGTCCCGTTGGAAAAAGAAACCAACTTCTAGCATCTAACTACAGCTGTTGGCGTGAAAAACCCTAAATGTTCTGCTAGACGGCTGCATTTGCTTTGGACTTGAGAAAACTTGCTGACCCAGATCATCACTGACTGTGGAAGCTTCACTCTGGACACCAAGGTGTCCAGAAAGTAAAGTTTGTATTTGTGAGTGGACAAATACAAACTTTCATCTGAAAAGGAGACGTTCGGACCCGGAGCAACAGTCGGGATCCGGTTCTCCTTAGAACCGGATCCGTGTTTATGATCCGTCTGAGCAGCCTCAGTCTTTTCCTGCTGTAGCCGCCACAGATTCCTGAAGCACCGTAGTGCTGGTGAACCTTTTCCTTCCACTAAACTTTCCATGACTACGTTAGAGTAATATTCTAGTCTTCTGAGACACTGAATCTATTTTTCAGAGGGTTTTCGTTCTCTGAACAAAATTCATTAAAATGAGAAGAAATAAAGACCTGAAGTCAATAAGGAGTTTCACTTTTTTCAGTGATATTTTAATGTTTAATGGTTTCTTGTCATATTTCACCGAGGTACAAGTGGAATGACCATAAATCTCGTTCAGGTGTTGGAGACGTGGCTCAGCTACATTCAGCCTTGGAGATACACAGGAGAGAAGCCCAACGCCCAACCCGACCAGAACAAAACCGTGCCGGACAAATGGTGAGTGGACCCGCCTGGCGCTTCTGGCTGGCGCCGGTTCTGTTTGCTGACCGGACCTCTGCCGCAGGGAGCCGTTTGTCCACGAGAACCTGCTGCTCTACACCAAGCTGTTCCAGGGCTTCCTGAACCGGGCCACTCGGACCGACCTGGTCAACGCCAAGAACGCTCTGATGGTGTTCCGGGCCACCAAGGTTCTGGCCCAGTCCAACCTGGCAGACATGATCCAGAGAGGTGAGGCCCAGTGTAGTGCAGTGAGTCTGATCTGGGCGCATACATCTATAATTAGAATTTAAATCTCAGTGGCGCTCTGCTCTCACTCAGCCTGATCTCGGCTCAACCCGGCGGCAGCCAATCACAGACCGGTCGCTGTCGTCCAATCGGATTACTCCAGGGAAATGCTGCGATGAAAGCACCAAATACTGCAGCAAACGTCCAAAATTAGGAAGAAAGCAGAATGAAATACACGTGTGTTTTGTCGCCATGAGTTAAGCAATACAGATAATTGTTCTTAATATCACTAAAGGTTTTGAGAATAAGATGAACTCTGAAGAATTTTTCTCATCTTTAAGCTTTTTCTATATTCCTGGGTTTTATCCAATCGTCTCCTTGTATTCTTTAACAAAGAAACATATTTCTCTATTGAATTTTAATATTTTGAAATGAGATTGTGAATTTTCTTGTGCGGGTTCTGCTGTATCGTTTTCATTGTCTGTCTGTGTCAAATTCAAAAGGAAAACTTTATCCGTCAAAGTTTGGTTTTTGTTCACGTGCGGCGCGGCGCTCCGACTCTGATGATGATGTCACCGTTCCCATCCTGTTGGCTGACCTCCTAACACACACGGCTACAAACACACAGTCCCTGAACGCACCGCATGTGCCAAAGTTTCCTGGTGCTGAGATGAACTAATCAAATGAAAATGTCTGTTGGGTTTCTTGTCTTTGTTTACAGAAATGACATTTTGTTGTGATTCTTCATAACGATTCCTAAGAAAAGCAGAATTAACTAACCTAGACATGTTTGCATTCTTTACTAAATATTCTTTCAGTGAATTAAAAATTCAAGTGATTATTTTATTATACTGCTTTGCTCCTAATTCTGGACGTTTGCTGCAGTAGCGATCTTTTGAGATTTAAATTCGAATTATTGTGAGTTAACATAGATGTATGCACCCAGATCAGCCTCACTGCGCCCCACCGGCGGCTGAACGATCAGGCGACTCTTTGCGTTTCCTCTCCAGGTGAGCAGCTGTTTCTGGAGCCGGAGCACGTCCTGCCCCACCGGCAGCCCCGCGGCTACCTGACGCCGGGACAGGGGGGCAGCTACCTGTCGCCACGGCAACGGATGGCGACTGACACGGCGTTCAAGGTGAAGAGCCACGTGTATTCCCTGGAAGGACAGGACTGCCAGTACAAGCAGATGTTTGGCTCCGAGGTCCGAGGAGCGGTGAGTTCCTGGTGGCTCCGCTTCAGGTCAGTTTGGTCTGGCGCGCCGCTAACCGTGTCGCCGCTCGCCCTGCAGGTCATGAGGCTGATCCAGATCATCGCGCAGGCCCGCCACACGGCCAAGCGGATCTCGGATCAGTCCAGCGAGGCGGTGGCCGGCGGCTCCTTCCTGTCCTGGTTTGGACTCGCCTCCTCCGACCTCAGCAACGCGTTTCCTGGCGCCGAGCCCGAGGACAGCGGCGAGTACCTGAAGAAGACCCATGAGTTCCTGGACCGGGCCCTGGAGAACCTGTGTCATATCTATAAGGTCCGGTCCGGTTGCCAGTCCCTCGGTAGAACCGGGTCACCGCAGCACCTCATGTCTCTGTCTCTGCGTTGCAGCTGAACCAGAACCAGCTCGCCCAACTTGTTGCCAACCTGGGCGCCGCGCAGGACGACGGGCGCACCAACCAGCTGCCGGACTGCGTCCAGGGCGAGAATGGGCCGGTTCTGACGGACCTGGGCCGGAGGCAGGTTGGTGCCCGACCCGGGAACACGAGGCTGGAAGCCAAAGTTCGGATCATGCTGTTCAAAATAGTTTATTAACGTCAGAGGTTCTTTAGTTTGGGGGACCATCCAGAACCAGAAGCCGGGTCAGTCAGCCGTTTACCCTGAACAACAATTGGGCTCTTTGTCAGCTTCCGCGTTGGGGAAAAGCCGCTCGGTCGTTTCCGGTCTGTTGAAAATGGCATTTCAAACCAGCTGCTTGCAGGGCTCAGTCAAAGTAACAATTAATGCTGAACATCGATCCGAAGCCCCGACATGTTGGCTGCAGAAAGGTTGTAAGATGTACGAAGGTGAGTTTTACTTTCTCTAAACTTTGTGGCTAACATTAGCTTTAGCTTCTGCTAGCAGGTGATATTCTCTGACATTTTCCTTGTAAAATGTGTTATTGAAGCATCCAGACAGTTTAATCCTTTCTAACGGACCTGGTCTTGTACTTATTCTCAGGTGTATTATGTGTGATGGTTGTGGTTGGTGTCCACAGAGGCCAAGTAACGGGTCACGGTTCGGTTTGTGCTGCGGTGGTCCTGCGGGTCTTTATGCGGTTCCTTCTGCGTGGTTCCTGTGAAGAGCTCAGACAGGACGGGGCTCCCCGCGGTGCGTCCAGGCGGATCGGTTCTCGGCTGTCTGGCTCTTTCAGGCTGAATACAGAAGCGACTGGGTGGAAATAACACAGGAGGCTCCTGTATTTACCTAGTCTGAGGCTGAAGGAGCCGATCCGGCCGCCGGTTTTAGCTTTAGCTGGTGTAACGGCCTTATATAACAAGCACAAACGAAACGAAAAGTAAATATATAAATAAAAGTTCACTCAGAAAGATGTTGAAGCACAAATCCATCATCTTAACGGCTTTTCTATTCCAACATATTGTTTGAATTCCTCTTTAAAGGCTGAAAAGTGAAGTTTCTGATTTGAGAATTTAGATTTATGTATTTGATATTTTGAAACTAATAAAATTAGGTTGATAATATAAAGATGTTCCTTGTTTTACCTGTAAACATTCCCACAAGAGTAAGTGTAAGTATTGTCACGAGTAAACCAATATTAATATAAGTATTTTATTTTGGGTCTTATTCAAAATTTAGACTTTATTATTTAAAACTTTCATGCTTTGAAATAAGGAATAATATCAACTTATAACTTTCTCAGTAACTTTATAAATCTACAAGCTGGAAACTTATTTCCTCCTCTTCCAGGAAGCTCTTCCTGTTTCCTCTCTCTCTCTGACCCACAGGAACCAGAGAGAGAGGCACCGACCCGCCGGACCCACAGGAACCAGAGAGAGAGGCACCGACCCGCCGGACCCACAGGAACCAGAGAGAGGCACCGACCCGCCGGACCCACAGGAACCAGAGAGAGGCACCGACCCGCCGGACCCACAGGAACCAGAGAGAGGCACCGACCCGCCGGACCCACAGGAACCAGAGAGAGAGGCACCGACCCGCCGGACCCACAGGAACCGGCTCAGAGACCAACCAGCAGCTGCTGAAGAGAGAAACAGGAAAAATGACCAGAAATCACCAAACTGGAAACCAGGAACAGGCAGCCAGTAACAGACAGTTGAATGGTAACTGGTAACCAGTAACAAACTGGTAACCAGCACCCATTGACCATGAGTGATGGGAGTTCTGCTGATGGTTCCAGTTCAGAGTTTTGGATATTCTACATCTATGTTTAACTGAAATTTAAAAATCTGTTTAAAATTAAAAATAATGTTTGAATCTAATTTCCCTCCCAGAACCAGCTGGCGCTTCAGCCGGTGACCCGGATGGAAACGCTCCGGGTCACATGACCGCTGGCGGCGCCCGGTCGGCCGGATTCCTGTTTCTCCGTGGATTAAATCGCAGAGCCAGGATTTCTGGCCGACATTAACGCCTCCTGCAGGTTTTCACCTCTGAGTTTGGCCTCATTAATGCAAATGTTAAGCAAATGCAGCGTTTCCAGTTTCTTAAAACCTGTTAATTACAGCTTGCTGGTCGGGATTTCTCCCCACATTAGACTAAAACCCTCCTGCAGCTTCTTCTCCCCCAGATACAATTTCATGCTTCACAAAGTGCCTCGTCTTTAATTTCCTCGGCTGCTGCAGCCTGTGGAGTTAGCGGAGAACAACAGGTCATAAAAACAAACAGCTGAATGAAGATGAAGGATCACCGGTTCTACAGGCGGCTTCCTCTGAGGAACGCAGGCTGGTCTGGGGTCAGAGGTCACCGGAGGCTGCAGGCGGAAACGTCTCCAGGTTTACTGACCGAATCTGAGGAGACAAAGAATCGACATGGAGAAACAGAAAAGCTTTAATACAGAGAATAGCTTCAAACTAAACATTCAGCTTCAAACTAAACATTCAGCTTCAAACTAAACATTCAGCTTCAAACTAAACATTCAGCTTCGGAGGGTTCCGGCCGGAGCACCGTAAAGATGGCTGCTCTGTAGAAGAGCACCGTAAAGATGGCTGCTCTGTAGAAGAGCACCGTAAAGATGGCTGCTCGGTAGAAGAGCACCGTAAAGATGGCTGCTCGGTAGAAACTCCCCAGACAACCGAAGTAGTTACTGAGTTACCTGAGTTCAGCTGAGTCATATTGCCTTACGAATGTCAGATAGCGGGGGTAAGACGACAACGAAGCCCCAACGACAGTATAATTAGAAGAGGAAGGACAAAATATTTCTCCAACAGGTACAGCTAACGTACCGTACGCTAATAGGACGGAATGGCTAATCTGGACATTCTAGAAGAACTGAGAGGTTCTGCCAGGAAACCAGGGAGCAACTCGCCACTATCAAAGAGGAAATACGAAAAGCCAAACACAAGGTAAGTGAAGCAGAGGAGCGGTTGGAGACGACGGAGGAGCGAACTCAAAATACGGAGGAAGTGGTAGCAGAGCTGCTAAAGCTACACATGAGTCTGGAAGACAAGCTGGTGGACCTGGAGAGCCGATCCAGGAGGGACACTGTCAGGATCTACGGTGTTCCGGAGGGGGCTGGAAAGGACTGGGATCCGTGGTGGCATTTGTGGAATCTTTACTTAAAGAGGGGCTCGGCCTGCGGGACAGCGGGCCATCGGGCACTGGGTCCACTGCCGCTGGAGGGAGCGCCGCCGCCGCCGGAGGGGCCGCCGCCACCGGAGGGAGCGCCGCCGCCACCGGAGGGAGCGCCACTGCCGCTGGAGG
>CAEGAE010063696.1:0-19499 GCA_903067095.1 Girardinus metallicus | reverse complement strand
TGAAACCCCTGTTATTCACAAAGAAGGCTCACAGCCAGGTCACAAAAAGTCAGGAGGACAAGGTCACAGCAGAGCAAGGCCCAGGGAAGAAAAAGGGCCCCGACATCTCAGGGAGGAAGCTCTTTATAGGGTGGCTGATGAGCTCCAACACTTTCCACCTGTGGCAGCCAGGAAGAACTGAAACAAAAAGAGAGCTCTCTCATAAAGAGAGCCCCTAGAGGTCAGTGACTGTAACAATCCTCTATGGCCCCTGCAGACATATCCACTGCACCCTAAGAACTGATTAAGACTTTATTTATTTATCACTGAAGGTACCACTCCAATTTCATTACATTCTGGAAACATAATGACAAAAATTTTATGTCTTATGAAGACATTCTTTGACTCTGGTGGCATCAGCCATCGTCTATGGTGTGCTTTGTGGGAGCAGCGGCTTATCTATAGCTAAGAGGAAGCGGTTAGATGAGATCATCAAGAAGGCCACATCTTTTCAAGAATGGCCTTTGAAAAGTGCAGATGGTGGGAGACAGAAGGACTCTGGCTAAAATAACATCACTGATAGACATTGTCTTCCATCCCATGTATGAAGCTGTTGCTGAACTGGGCAAACTACTGCATCCTAAGTGCACTAAAGAGTGTTATAGGTCTGTCTTCCTCCCAACTGCTGTTAGACTTTATATCCATCACTACTTCCAACAAAATCAATAAGGTATGTACATAAGTGGAGAACCAAAAGCTGAGCTGATAAATTGGCCCCGATTTCCTTAATTTTTGGAGACTGGTGAGTGGTCAATCTTATCCACCGGTCTACCTCCGCAAAAGTCTAAAAATCAGTTAAACCACCCTCTTTTGTTCTGCTGTGAGAGGGTTGTGTGATAAACCCACCCATCGGGTCATGTCTGCATGTTCACAGTGAACAATAGACACCCCACGGTTGCCAACTCAGCAACTTTCTTGCTATATTTAGCAACATTTCAGACACATAAAATCTGTATCAGCCAAAATTGAAATCAGAAGGTCAGGATTTTTAAAGATCAGTAAATCGACCAGAAAACTTCAATCGGTGCACGCAGATGTGCTAGAATGCAAGTCTTTCCCGTCCAAGGCAATCAGACATTATATTAGGGCTGAAATGATTCCTCGAATGATTCAAGTACCTCGATTATTAAAATTCCTCGAGGAAAATTTATCTGCCTCGAAGCTTCGTTAAATTATATTTTATTAGCGCACCGTGTTCCGATCAGATCATTATTTGCGGAGGGCAGCGCTGTCACTTCCGCCTATGAGTGATTTTGAAGTGCTAGCAGCATGGTCTTGAATTATGCGGCGTTTTGCCAGGGTTGGGGGACAAATAGAGATTGTTGAACTTTGCGGTGCGATGGTTGGACTACGATAGCTTTTCTGGCGTCAGAATTGTGTTGTCACGGTTTGGGAGCGAACGGTAGGAATGGGAGAGGGAGAGAGAGAAAGAGAGAAAGAGAGAGAGAGATCCTATTCTTCAGATAATTGTAAAAATATTCTAAAGTAGGCTGTTGTAAACAAATATTTTAGTAGTCGAGTAATCTATCGATTATTCTTACGATTAATCGAGTAATCGGATAAAAAAAATGATAAAATAAAATACTGGTAAATCTAACATAACAGCAGAATTACTATCAGATACCAACAACAGTTCATATTTGAACTTCCCTAACAGTTACTTTTCTGTAGTTCAGAAAATTAACCTATAATAATAATAGCTTACTTTCTAAGTTAACCTGAAGAAAAGTTATACAAAAATCTGAAATTATATTCAATTTAACAATAAAGAGGCAGGCTCACAAATACGCTTATATTTTTAAAAAGTTTATACTCCAGTTTTTTGTTTATGTATTCATCTCCAGTCAATTTAATAGATGAACTCTCATCTTACCCAGATATTTGTAGCTTTTCTGTTCGTGTTAGAAACAGAGTTTGGCTCCTTAGTTCGTCACAGAAACATCTACCAGCTATGGACCACCACGATGCGCTACGCCACCCGTTTTTTAAGACCGGGATGATATGAAATTAATTTTATGGTTCGTCCGTAAAGTTACAGTTACACTATAAGCATCAGCTACAGAACAGCTGTCCGCAGTGTTCAGTCTATCGGCTCACCTGTATAAGTACACCGTCAGCGCTCTTCCTCACCGTTCACTCTGTACTGGCCACCAGGCAGCAGCTCCAGGAGAAAAGCTGCCAAACTCCAGGCATCGCGCCAGTTATTTTAAGGATGCTTATTGGTCCCTCAAAAAACAATAAAAGCCCAAACATTATCATGAATCAGTAAAATCCTCCCAGAGAGAACTTGAAAATGCTGCTAACACTTAGCTTTCATCAACAACTCAGGCAGAAGTGAGAGCGTTGTGCAACGCTAATATTAACCCGGCCGGAACAAGGTGCGCTAAATAATAAAACATAAATTAACAAATCTTCGAGGCAGGTCAATTTTCCTCGAGGAATTTTAATAATCGAGGTACTCGAATCACTCGAGGAATCGTTTCAGCCCTATTCTATAGAGTACTCGATTACTAAATTACTATTTTACAACAGCCCTACTTTATATGCACACAGTCTCTAGAGCTGTGCTTTTTAAATGTTGAATATATATTTAGTAATATACTGAGCCGATATGCTTGTGTCCTTAAGACTATCAGTGCTCATTGTTGTTTATTATTGCTTATTACTTTATTTATTTTCACTTTTATTGTGTGCAATAAAAGTGAAAATAAACAAAATCCCTTCGATAACTATAAATACACAGTAACACTGACTCCTATCCTCCAAAAATAAAGAATGTGAATGAATACTCACGGCCAGTTATATTTATGGTATGGCTTTTTTTGCTCAATTCTTATCATTATCACTGGACTTTAAAACTACAGCACATGCAAGAAAATGTATACTTTAAGTTAAGAGTTGTTGAACAAATACCCACAACTGAACAAGTTCAGACAGATGTGTATAAATACGTAACTTCCAACCACAGGTAGCACTAGACTTTTTGTTGTGCATCATTATGACTAATGGGATTGAAAAAATCTCACTACTTTTGAAATCATAATGACATATTCAATAGCATTTAATCTTAATTGAATTTAATTAAAGGCAACATATCTTGCAAAATCAAAATTTTTAGCTCTTAAATATTTTTTTGTGTACATTGAGCATACAGGAGTACAAAAATTTTTTATTTATTCTCTGAAGGATTCTGCATAGATTTTTTTTTTATTTAGTTACTCATCACTGGTGATGAGTACTACTTTTTTGTTTTTGAGTAATACTTTTTTCACTCTGCTCATTTTTCTCTATTGCCTATAATGTTCTCTTGTCTATGAAATCACAGCACTTGCTGTGGAACTGCTAAACAAGGTTATGACAGTTTTGTAAATCCACCATCAAAATCACAGCAATTTTGGAGTCCCAGTTCAGTTATGTCGAAGTTACAAGTAGACAAGTCAAGACAAGATTCCTTGCATCATCCCCCGGCATCAGAGCCTATTCGAAGTGCCTGGTTCAATTTTATTTTTTTCGGGAATGTTCCCACATCAGTGGGGAAAGTCTTGTTTGCACGGAGCACTTGAGGAGGAGTGCTTCAGCAACCTCTAGAAGTAAAGAGGGATTTTCAAAAAGACTGACTGAGGGGCAAGTTCCTTCTCTATATGGAAATGAGGCTCACAGCAAAGCGGTAAGCTGCTAGTAATGCTAAAATGACTTTAAAGCTTATTTTAGACATGCATTTTGTATGTTCTGGCCACTGGTTTGACAGTAGTATTGTACCATCTGCTTCTATTAGCCCTGTGCTAGCTTTTAGCTGGCCTTTTGATGATATAACTGTACTGCATTACTGAATATAATTATTTGACTTAGTTTCTTAAGTTTTTGTCTTGGGAAACACATGACTCAAATGCATTCAGTGACATTCTTGATGCTCTCATTTGCTAACTCCTTAATTATGTTGAGGCTTTGTTTACTTTTTTATATCGTGGTAACATGTGACTACAAACTGTACACGTGTGCAGCATTGTTAAGGGACAAGAGCACAGCTTGCCCTACCTGTACACAACCAAAAAGAAGACAAAAACAACTTTTTTCAAAACTCATAAAATACCACCATTAGCAATACAACGCCAAGCATTGTCATGAATTGCCTATAGACTTGTCACAGGCAAAGACGCTTTCAAGTCAGACACTTACTGCTTAGAGTGACTCAACACAACCCCATAAAAATAAAATTCTCCCTTTGAATACATATTGTAAATTAGTTTTAATTTAACTATTTAAAGGAGCTCTATTACAAATTTTCCAGGCACATAGTGCCATTTTATAGCACAAGCTACTAACTATGCTACCATCAGTTATATCAGTGGTTCCCAAAGTGAGGGGGCCTAGTACCATTGCAGGGGGGTGGGGGCGCGATGAATGAAAAACTTTTCTACTCTTCTACAGTATAGAACTTAAAAAAAAACAACAGTTACACAAAAGTGTTTCACTGTAAAGATGATTTGTAGTTTGTTTTGTTGCAACTTGAAGTGTGAAATAAACTTCAGTGGAGTTTGGAAACAAAATATTTGTATAGGTTTATGTCTGGTTGAACGATGTGTGTGATCAGTTGTTTTTTTTTTTTTCGGGGGAGGGGGGAGGGTGCTTATTGTAATCCATAGGGGGGCCCAGAAGAAAATCTTTGGGAACCACTGAGTTCTATAAATATTGTGTATATTAAATATGACTGAAAAGAGATTAGCTTTGTAATTTATCACCTTGAAATTGGTTCTCTGTCTCTTTAAAAACTTCTGCTCTTTCTGAAACTCCAAAGTAACACTGCCGGTATGTTTTTGATGACTAAATTATGTTATAGCATAACACCTGTCACATGTAGAAAGTTAAAAAAAAAGTTAATTTTACATAATACTGTCCATTTAAGTAATCTATAGGCGTGAGTATTTTTATCAAGGTAAAGTATCATGGGGATCAAGTCAAACTGCAAACTTCCAAAGTTTATGTTTTTCTATGAATGTTAAACCAGGTTAGAAGATGCTGACCAGCAGCATTTGATGTATGCTGCAGGGCAGTGGTCTCAAGCTGCATTCCTCGAGCCAGAGGAATGTCCTCATGTCTTACACACTTGAATTAAACAGTAAAACTCTCTCATTAGCATTCAGTCAAACCCTGCAGAGCTTTCCTTATAAACTGATATAGGAGCCAGCTGTGCACAGAGGTATCTAAAAGTTGCAGGACCCCAGTCCTTAAGGACCGTGGTTTGACACCACTACTGTAGGGTCTGCAGGAAAAAAAATGTACAGTCAACTCAAGTTCTCATTATTGTGAACTGTTAGGATGCAACTTCTATATCTTGAGAGGCAAATAAAACATTTTAATATTTTCTATGAAAATGCAAATCAAATAGAAGCAACATAGCAAACAACTTGTTCAAATATCTGTCAACTTTATAAACATAAAAAAATATGCTTGCTTGTACAGATGCTTATTAACTCAATAAGCAAAATCCAATAGTCCATAACGAAGATGAACATTTGAAGTGGCCCTTGAGCTTTTGGCTCAAAATGAACAGATTGGACCAGATTCATGTCATGTAATGTGCAACTTATTCTATGTACCTGCTCAAGTTAAACAACGTGTAATTCAGCAGAATAGTGATAACACCTGAGGTTGCCACAGGTAGACTACGATCGGCCACACGGTTCTCACAGTAACATTAATTAAGCTCAGCAGGAAAAGTTGTGTCGTCTCAAACCCAGAAGCTCAGTTTGTTCACTTGTGGCTAAATAGAATATGGACAACAAATACAAAGCTCCATCACTGCGTTATAGCTGGGTATTTCCGTAATGGAGTTCACTTATCCAAAGGACTTGTTCCATAAGAACCTAACTTCAGATGAAAGCTGCATCAACGGGAGAACTGCAGGCTGAACCCAGCCAGCCAACAATGCGACCACATTTTAGCGCACTGCTCCTGTTTCTACAATGTTCCTGAAACAAGCTGCCACTCTGCGATAATCTGAGATTCCAACGACTTTAATCAGCACTTATGTTACACCTAAATAAAGAACTCACCAAAGAAAGCACATCTAAAGTTCTAGTAAATAAGTTTGTGCTTACTATGAAGTCGAAGGAAGCTCGGGCTGTTTCTCAACAACGTCCAGCATTGTTAAAGAAGGTCAAGCATGAAAGGAACATACAACAAAACATCAGCCTTCCTTCTTTCTTCTCTGAAGAACCACATCGACGGCGGCCATGACAGTCCATCCGGGTACTCCTTTGCTCCTGACACTCATGTAGTCGCGGATGAATATGCATTGACTGTCAAACATTAAATTAGTGCCACGGAGGATATTTTTGTTCCGTCGTAAACACAAAAAACAACTTTCAGTGGAACGCAACAGCAATTACTTAAACTAAAATACACCCAAACCTTTACAACGTTGTTGCTGCACAATACCTTTCATCCTGTTTTTGTGTATGTGCGTGTGTGTGTATTTGTGTCTGCGTATAGCTGGAGGTAGGAGTAAACAATGGTTAGTAATGGCGGAAACATGATCTTTTCTGTGTTACTGTATGATCTGCTAGTGTATTTATTGACCTGAAGTCATTTTATGAATGTTTTTTTTTCTGCCTAACTCGGATTCACGCACGAGCACACGCACATCAAAGACAGAGACCCATAGAGAGACGGACAGTAATGGCGGACGCACTCTGCCAGTCTGTATTGTATAACTAATCATGGAAACTGTTTCCGAAGCACATCTGATAGTTTTATGTGTATCTACTCTTAACATAACGGTTCTACTCGCTTATTGTTTTCATCTGTTCAAATAAATTATGTTTTTGTAAGTGCTGCAATTTGTATTACATGATGTGATTTGTAAGAGCAGTTGTTACCTCGCGAATATATTAAACAACAATATGGCTCGGGGTTCAAAACAGATCTTATTGAAATTATATGAATTGGTAGTAATTTAATTCCTGGATCTTAAAAGGAAATAAAACTGCAGCAGTTTTATTGCTGTAGTTAGAAAAAAATTGTAATCATAAGTGGCGGTATGGGATTATTTATTATTATTATTGTTATTAAATGAATATGAGGTACAAGCATTTAATTTCCATTTGGGATCAATAAAGCATTTTAATGAATTGAATTAAAAACAAACCTTTGCACTCTGAATTACGTACACTTATCAGAAAAGGAAAAATCTAATTCTAACTAAATATGGCACCAGAATCATAACATTTCCACACTTAATATGTATTTCTGAAATATGTTTGTTTTTGGGGTTTTGTGAGTTATTTTTCCATTGCTGAGATAGTAATTTAATTTAAATAATCCAGTTACCTAAAGTTGATCTATACAGATAATGTGGGGTACATCCTTTCTGGACCGATGAAACAATCATAAATATAATCACATCAAGATCAGTATACTGTAGCTACTTCTATTATCAATTTTATGTTTTTTACATAAAATTTTACATTTTAAAATGTAAATGATTTAAATTTTTTTGCCAAATGTAAATCAGAACAAAATCTTTCCTTTCACCATTAAATAAATTGTATAGATCAAATTAAATCAAAGTTTTAAACTTATGAAACAAAAAACAGCACAATTTGATCAAGGTATCTAGCACTAGAATCAAAAACAAATCTAAAGAAGTTTGGTACCAAGTACACGTTCTTAAAGTTAAGCTAGCACGCATTTATCCAAATGTGGACTGAACATGTGACAAGTGTAGTGCACCTGCTTCATTAATTCACATGTTTTGGTATTGGCCCTCGCTGTCTAATTTCTGGAAGGCGGTCTTCTGCTTTGCACTATGAGATTGAGCCAAACCCCTTCTCCGCTGTCTTTGGAGTTGTCCCAGAACTGGATTTACAACATTTCAAACAAAGAATGCTCTCATTTTCATCAATAGCCAGGAGAGCTATCTTACTGAGGTAGAAAGATCCACCTCCCACTTCACATTCACACTGATTAAGGGATATCTGCATGATGACTTAGAAAGTCCATACACGACTTTCTAAATTGTGTATGGACTTAGAAATGATAACATTTACTATTTGCAGTTCAGAAAATATATTTTATAAGGTTTAGCGCCCCTTCTGATGTGTTTATCATAAATCTAATATTGTCCATATTTCCCTCTGGCCCTTTATTTTCACATTAATTTATTTTATTTTATTTTTTTCTTTTCATAAATATTTGTGGATAGTGTATTTTATTGTCACAGGATCAAATGGCATTATTGTATCTTTTTTCTACTTTGTGCAGATGTTATTTATTTTACCTCAGTTTAGATTTGCGTGGGTGTGTCTACACTACAAAACATTTGTGCCGCATTTAGTTGTGTTTACTATCTTTTACTCTAAGTCAAATAAATTTTGAGAGCTTATATCTTGAACCTAAATGTGTGTTTGTGAAAGATAAACTGACAGCTGTGTTACTATAGAAATGTTTTTATAGAAATGTTCAGACCTCCAAGAGTTGCATAAACTAGAGCTTTTAGGTTAGCACTCAAAAAAAGACTGAAAGAAGAAAAAGACAGAAGTGGGAAATATTTTCCAGAGTGCTCCAGGAAGTTTTTGTGTCCTACAGTGCACCATGAGTGACATGGAAGTGTGTTACAGTGATGTGATTCTAGTGTGTTATTAAGGCAAATGCTTATTTTAATGCATCTTAGAGTTTGTAAATCTTGAGGATAATGTCCTGTTCACGCTAAATGTTTTTGAGCAGAGTTTATTGTGATTCTTAATAAAATTCATTATCAGATCAGAAATTTTGTTAATGCAATTTGAAACAAGAATTTAAATTATTCTAAAGTAAAGTAAGTAGTTATTTTAACTTGATTTGGTGAGTAAAAATAATAAAGAAATGTGTGCTCTTTAAATAGGTGAGGGCAGTTTTTTTCCTTCATATTGTGAAGGAATTTGGTTTAAATTGCAGCATTAAGTTAAAACTCACAATTCAAGATTAATAAACTTAAAAAACAATATTTAAACAACTTGTCTCTTGTTGTTAAATCAACTTCATTAACTTTAATTTCTGAGTTAAACCAATACAATTTTCTTGTTGACTTAAATTGCATTTTCAAGACAGCAGGTGGACTTTCATTTTCAAGTTGAACCACCATCAAATGTTTTGCAGTGTGTTGTCTGGTGATTTGTTTGTGGATTCAAATCTGTTCAAATTTGATTACTATCCATCCTTTTGTACTGTATATATTAATATACATATTAATATATGGGCTGCGCAGTTAGTACTGTTGCCTTGCAGCAAGAAGTTTCTGGGTTCGATTCTTGGCTAGGGATCTATCTGCATGGAGTTTGCATGTTCTCCCTGTGCATATGTGTGGGTTTTCGCCAGGTACTCTGGCTTCCTCCTACAGTCCAAAAACATGACTGTTCATTGGTCTCTTTAAGTTCTCCTTAGGTGCGAGTGTGCGTGTATGATTGTTTGTCCTGTCTTTGTTGCCCTGCGATGGACTGGCGACCTGTCCAGGGTGTGTCCTTCCTCTCACCTGTCAACAGCTGGAGATAGGCACCAGCACCTCTCCTGGCCCCAATGGGATAAAGGTGTGAGAAAATGGATGGTTACTAATATATTGCTAATAATCAATTAAAAGACATTTGCAACAAAACATTTGAAGTTATCCAAAATATGAACAGTTCTTCCCAGCCTTATCTACCTTTCCTGCTGCTGTAGAAAGTAGTGTGCGAACTACTTCTAATTACAAAAACTGGTGTGAAGCAGCTTGTTTAATAATATGTTTATGATTACATAAAATTATTTTTTTTTTTCTGCTACTACAATAACACACCTCAGATTTGTCTGTAGGAGCCAGTTTTCCTTTCCTATGTTATCGCCACCAGGGGGCGTATTTTAGTTTTGAGTTCTGAGTGTCTGAGGAGGGATGGGTTATTTAAGGTCAAGCATGATTCTGTACAGGTGTGGTTAATGAGCCAGAGGCAAACAGTTTTGTACTGTGCTTGGTTTTGGATTAGTGTGAATGTGTGTGGATCTAAATGGAAATGGCAAACAATGGACATTATTCTGATAATAAAGGACTTTATTATAAGTCAGACAGAAGATCGGCATCATAAATCTTAACTGAGCGCACGTAAAACCAAAGCCTTTCAGGGACGACCACCAATAGCCTAAAATATAGGATTTTAGCCGCTACATTTAGGTACAAAACTGCCTCAGCTTGGAAGATACAGGGATCCTTCTGCATTGTGGAGCACCAGGCTATTGGAGCCGCAGGATGCCGCACAGAACCAGGCTATTGGAGCCGCAGAACCGCAGAGGGGCGATCGGGACACCTGACGTCGGAAACAACTGCAGAGGGGTGATCGGACTCCTGACGTCGGAACTGGAGCCGCACAGGCGCGATCGACACCGGACGCTGGGAACGGAGCTGCATGGATCGAGCTATTGGAGCCACTGAGATTCGTAGCAGCGAACATTGGGACGCAGATCATCAATGCCGATCAATGCATCATTGGGGTATGTGAGTCAGTGCTGATATCTATGAATGGCCATTATTATTATGTGTGCACACAAAGGTTCGAACTTAAATCCAATGCATTGGTAGCAGACTGAAGACTGCTTAAAACAAAAAGACAGCTCTCTATAAACAAACTATCTACAATTTGCGAATAAACAAATAAACTTATAAACTGTCGGCCATTATGGCAGAAGAGGAGAATATTGATCTGGATCGGGTGGGTCAAAATAACATTGTGTGTGAAGAGGAAAGTCCTCAATGGGAGAATGAAAAAAGACAGGTGAAATTAACAGCCAAAGCTTTGTTGGTGAAAATCAGTAAATTAGAAAGTGAAAGACAAACAAAGTTAAATAAGCTCACAAAATTAAGACAAACTATTACAGTGTTGAAACATGACAAAGGGTGTGTGAATGACATTAAGGGAGAATTTAAAAGGTTTTTGGGTTTGTCTGAAGAAACACAAAGGGTACACCAGGTTTTGTTGAGATTGTTGCCTTTGGATGAAGCACAGAAGCATGAGGTATGGTTTCAAGCTAAAATGTTGAGTGTTCATGATTTTGTTGCTGCTACTCATAAATGGTTGGCTGAGGCTCAAGGTTGCTCAGCTGGGGTGCCTGATGATATTAAAGAAAATGAGAGTAAAAATAATAATGAAACCGAACCAAACACTGCCAGTGGTGGAGGAGGAGCCGCAGATTGAACCTCATGACAGCATATCAAAGGTTTCCTTAAGGTCTTTTAGAAAAAAACTGTGAGTCAAAGGGGTTCTTCTATAACAACCAGCAAATCTTCAGCGCTTTCTGAACAAATAAAAGCGGAGGCAGAAAGGGCTGCACTCCTGGCATGTGCAGTTGCTTTAAAGGAGAAACACGCATTGGAGGAGCAGGAATACCTGTTAAAGAAAAGAAAGGAACAACTTGAGATGGACACCAAAATAGCTGCTGCAACTACCAAGCTAATGGTGCTAGAGGGCAGCACTAAAGGCAGCATTACATCTAAGCATTCTGATGGAATGGATTCATATGTTAGAAAAGGTGCTAGTCCCAAGAGCAAACCTACTTTACTCCTTTCACAAGCCTGCAAAGAAGCTTCAAGAAGATGCTGGACTGCTGGTGGATAAAGAGGTGGAGTCAGATCTAAACACAGCCTATGAAAAGCATATTCCACCTCAGGTAGATGACACTGTTTTCAATACTTTGGTGTCACAAACAGCTCCTCCTGCTGTTCAAACTTCTAAAGCATCTATTATTGTATCCAATCCCAACGTTACCACTCACTACAGTCTCTTCCATCAAATCAAAATCAACCTGCTGGAGACCTCTACAACGTGTTGAAACAACAGAATGATATAACAGCTCTTCTGGTTCAAATGCAAACAAGCCAGTTACTGCCACACCGAGAAATTCCCATCTATGACGCAGATCCTTTACAGTTCAACTCCTCTATGAAAGCCTTTGAACATTGTGTGGAAGCAAAGACCAGTTGTAAAGGAGACTGTGTACTACCTTGAACAGTACACCTGCCTTCACATGACTGCAGAAAGAGGATATACTGTAGCCAAACAACTCCTCAAAGAACATTTTGGGAATGAATTTAATATTACTGCAGCCTATATGGAAAAGGTCACTAGTTGGCCCAGCATTAAAGGTGAAGATGCTAAAGCACTAAAGGCATTTGGACTGTTCTTTCGTGAATGCTGCTATGCAATGGCGGAACTGCAGTATTTGGATGAGTTAAGCATGCCAGCTAACATTAAAATCTTGGCTCAAAAGTTTCCTTTTAAACTAAGAGAAAAATTGAGAATAAAAGCAAATGAGATTTTTGAGAGAACTAGTCAAAGAGCATGTTCTAGAGATATTGTTGCTTTTATTGAACACCAGATTAGGATAATCTCAGATCTGGTTTTTGGAGATATACAGGACTTACAACCTGCTCGGGGAATCATAAGACCTAACAAGTCTCAAGTAAAGTCACAGTTTAAAAGAAACAGTTTTGTCACCCATGCTTCTGTTAACGATGCTTCTTTCAAAAATGAAGTCATTGACAAATCTAACTCTTTATCCTGTTTGTATTGTACACAGGATGGTCATGTGTTGGCACAATGTCGACAATTAGGAAAGAAGTCACACAGAGAAAAACTAGACTTTCTGAAATAAAAAAGGTTTATGTTTTGGTTGCTTGGATACAGGATATTTAAGCAAGAACTGTGATAAGCGCATCGCTTGTAAACACTGTAACCAAAAGCATCCCAGCATTTTGCACATTGGACAGAGGGAAAAATCCATCAGAAAGAGTTGGATCAGGCAGAAAAGGGCTGTAAAACCTCTTCTACTTGTGGTCATACTGGGGCTGGCCACCATAAAGGGATTCTTCCCATCCTCCCTGTGAAAGTGAAAAGTTCAAAGGGAATTAAGACCATTAAAACATACGCCTTTCTGGATCCAGGGAGCACTGATAAATTTTTTAATGAACTCAACATTCAAGGTTGAAAGGCTCAGATTCATCTTCGGACAATGGGTCATAGTAAAACAATGACAACCTCTGTCATTAAAGGGCTGGAAATTTCAGAAATTAAAGGAAGCTGTTTCTATCAACTTCCCATTGTCTTTGCACAAAAGGAAATGCCCGTCTCCACCAACATCATCAGTGAGGAGGAGCTGTCAAAATGGTCGTACTTAAAGGACATTAATTTTCCTCGCATACATGCTGATGTAAGACCTACTAGTGGGCACAATGCATCTAAACTAATGGAACCTTGGGAGGTGATTAATAGTCATGGTGAAGGGCCCTATGCAATCAGAAGCCTCCTAGGATGAGTTGTAAATGGTTCAGCAGAATGTTACAAAGGTCTTGAAAATGGCTACCCTGCAGTTCATGTCAACAGAACTACAGTTGATAAAATTGAAGAGCTTCTGACCAGCCAATACTACTATGACTTTATTGAGAAGTCCTTTAAAGAACAAGAGGAAATGTCCAGAGAAGAACAAAAATTCTTAGATATAATGGATTGCTCTGTGCAGCTAGAGAATGGACATTACAAACTGAAACTGCCTTTCAAAAGGGAAGAACTCTTTATGCCAAACAACATTTCTGTTGCTCTGCAGCGCATACTTGGTTTGAAAAGAGTTTAAAAAGAGTTTATAAAGAATACACAAACTGCATGACAAATGCCATTAAAAGTGGACATGCAGAAAAGGTTCCATAGCATGAGCTGACAACAGCAAAAGGCAAGTTGTGATATATACCATATCATGGTGTATACCATCCACAAAAACATAAGATTTGTGTGGTGTTGATTGTGGAGCAGAGTATAAAGGAGTCTCACTTAACAGTCTGCTTTTACATGGCCCAAACTTAACTAGCTCATTGTTGGGGGTTCTAGTGAGGTTTTGGCAGGAACACGTGGCATTAATGGCAGACATAAAATCCATGTTCCACCAGGTTAAGGTGTCTCAGGAGCATGTGGACTTTCTGCGTTTCATGTGGTGGCCTCAAGGTAATCCAGAACAAGACCTTGAGGAATACCGTATGACCGTCCACTTATTTGGTGCAGTCTCCTCACCGAGCTGTGCTTGCTATGCTCTCAGAAAGACTGCTGAAGATAATCAGTCCAACTTCTGAGCAGATGTTGTACCAGCAGTCAACAAAAACTTTTACATGGATGACCTCTTAAAAAGTCTGCCATCAGAAGAAAGTGCAGTTACAATGCCCAAAGATCTTATGGCTATTTGCAGCAGAGGAGGGTTTACGCTAGCCCAATGGATTAGCAACAGCCGAGAAGTGCTCCAATGTATCCCAGGAGAGCTCATGTTCTCAGGGATGGCTGGTCCTTTGCCAGAATGAGAGGATTCTCATTCTGGCAAAGGACCAGCACATCTTCACTTTCAGCTTGGTCATGGAGGTAGGAATCATGTCCTCTCAGTCGTAAGAAGGAAATTTTGGATAACAAATGGAGTTTCAGCTGTGGAAAGGGTCATAGCGACATGTTCTTTCTGCAGGCTGTATGGAGGACAAACTGGTCAACAATAGATGGCAGACTTGCCAGAGGAAAGAGTGGTGTAGAGTTGGTGTAGAAATAATCTACACCAACATTTGTGAATGGTGGTAGATCACCATTCACAAATGTTGGTGTAGATTATTTAGGGCCTATTGATGTGAAAAGAGGACGCAGTGTTGTAAAACGCTGTGGAGTAGTATTCACTTGCATGACAAGCAGGACCGTGCACCTTGAAGTGGCTTACTCTTTAGATACCGACTCACTGCGGCGATTTATCTCTCGAAGAGGCCAAGTTTCACACATGAGATCAGATAATGGCACCAATTTCATAAGAGCAGAAAGAGAGCTACGAGAAGCTCTAGACTCTTTTAAATAATGGAAGAATTGAGAAGGCCATGGCACACAAAGGGATTAAATGGAGTTTTAACCCACCATCTGGATCACATTGTGGCGGAGTTTGGGAGCGCCTCATCCGAATGATCAGAAAGGTTTTGCACTCAGTGCTCCGTCAACAAATGTTGGATGATGAAGGATTTCACACTGTACTTTGTGAAGCTGAGACAATACTTAACGATCGTCCCATCACAAAGTTATCAGAAGACCCCAATGACCTTGAGGCTTTAACACCCAACCACTTGCTACTCATGAAGGGAAAACCAGCTCTTCCGCCAGGAATCTTTGATAAAAAGGATCTTTATGCTAAAAGAAGATGGAAACAAATCCAATACATTTCAGATCTCTTTTGGAAACGTTGGATTCGAGAATATCTACCATTATTACAAGAACGACAAAAATGGATAAAGAAAAAGAGGTGCTTCATCCCTGGAGATGTGGTGGTAGTTATGGACTCCACAACATCTCGAGGGTCGTGGATATTGGGGAAAGTTATTAAAACTTTTCCAGATAAAAAGGGTCTGGTTCGAGTAGTTCATCTTCAAACAAAGGCAAACATTTTTGAAAGACCTGTAACAAAATGTGTCTATTATGTGAAGCCACAACTGATAAACTGGTAGAATAATGAATGCGTAAACCTGCTTTTTCTCTTATGTATATATGGAGACATACCTTTCTTTGTATCTCCTTTAATTTAAGTTTGATAATTGCAGTGCCTTCTGCCACATGCAATTAGGGGCTGGAATGTAGGAGCCATTTTTCCTTTCCTATGTTATGGCCACCGGGGGCGTATTTTAGTTTTGAGTTCTGAGTGTCTGAGGAGGGATGGGTTATTTAAGGTCAAGCATGATTCTGTACAGGTGTGGTTAATGAGCCAGAGGCAAACAGTTTTGTACTGTGCTTGGTTTTGGATTAGTGTGAATGTGTGTGGATCTAAATGGAAATGGCAAACAATGGACATTATTCTGATAATAAAGGACTTTATTATAAGTCAGACAGAAGATCGGCATCATAAATCTTAACTGAGCGCACGTAAAACCAAAGCCTTTCAGGGACGACCACCAATAGCCTAAAATATAGGATTTTAGCTGCTACATTGTCCATACATGCCTACTTTTTGCACTGTGATCAGATAAGGGTCAGCTTCTCTTTCTTTAACTGGTTCTTATTAAATATGCACCTAAGGAAAAACTATCATTCCTGTGATAAATGGATTATTTTCCATTGGTTACCAATAGAGAAGGAATCACAAGAAACATGGCTGAAGAATTTATGTTTAGACCACCGCTAAAACTACCATGGGTGTATTTTTGTTTCTTACAGTAACTAGGGTATCCAAATGTTTTCATTGTGCTGGACTACACAGATGTTAGCCTCTCTTTTTACCATCTTTGAAACTGAGATGTCCTGCATTTTAATTGGTTTTCAAAATGTAAAACTGAGTGGCAGAAAGTTATTGATAGTCACCACTACAGAATGTCAGTGGACATTTCTATTGTCTTAGCTGTGTTGCAGTGCTACCTACCTAAGTTGTTTGGTGTCCTGGGCTCCAACCAACTTGAAAAACCTGAGAAACTGAGTATATCCAAACTTTTGTCTGGATATACAAAGATTTTGGAAATATCCAAAATCTTTGATCTAAATCTATGGTCTTTTTAGGCCAGAGCAGCAAAGCGCTGGCGAAGGCCTATTGTAATCAAAATGTTTCTTATTATTTTTCCACCTCTTCGTGTGGCTTTTTGGTGTCTTTAACTTATTCAAAAACTCACCAAACTTGACCCAAAATTGTCCCCCGAGGAAAATTTTCAGATTCTGGTGGAATCGCAAGTAGGCGTGGCCAAACTGCTCTACAGCGCCCCCTAACGTGAGTTGGGGGAAAGCATAGGTCGTAGAGATCTGAAACTTGGTACGTAGGTAGATCCCCCCGAATCAAGAAAAAGTATTTTCGAGGTACCTTCTAAAATTTACAGGGAGGCAGTCATTTTGGGTCAAAGGTCAAATTTTGGCCATTTTTCACTTTTACTCACGTCAAACTTTAACAAACTCCTCCTTGAGATTTTCACCTATAGCCTTCATTCTTGGTCAGAATGCAGTAAAGGCATAGGACTTTAAAAGTTTTCAAAAAAATTGACTTTTCGTATATGTTCAGAAGGCGTGGCAGGGCGGCGAACTTGCCGTACTCACCAACACAAACGAAACGCTATAATTTTCACATAAAAAGGTCAGTTGGCACCAAACTTGGCATGAGCAATCCTGGTTGGATGCCTGATGCTACGTCGTCATAGTCTGACGTAATCTAAGCCCTGCCCTCTCAGAACAGGAAGTTACTTGTTTTACTTGGAAAACTCCATCTTTTGACCTAATCAAGATGATCTTGTGTCAGATGACAGATAACAAGTTGGTCTCACTTGCTTTAATGCGCCAAGCGTTTTCAGTGGAGGGCGTGGCCATGGCAGCTCGGCCAAGTCACAGCTCTCACCGCCGCCATACGTTTGGCTCTGGATTCCACATGTTTCAGCCTAGCTGCACTAAACTGACTGAGATCGATCCCTGTCCACCCCCCGACAGGACTCCAGCATAATATTTGGTGGGCATGGCCTAATTCCTTCACAGCACCCCCTAGAATATTTGAAAAAATCAACCCCCAGCCATGCTTTATTCCACAGTTATGAATATTGGTACACATGTGTACCTTGACAGGACCTACAAAAAAGTCTTTTGGAGTCATGGTCGAAACCCAACAGGAAGTCAACCATTTTGGGTCAAAGTGGCATTTTTGTCTATTTCATTGATGTCGTATCTGAGCAAACTCGTCCTAGTGCTTTCGAGATCCTGGCTTCAAACTCAGACAGCTCAGTCTTGAGGCATTGAGGGTCAAAAGTTATCAAAGGAATTTTCCTATGTCAAAGCATGTGGGCGTGGCCAAACCTCATATCTGGCCATTCACAATGAAACATCAAGGTGGAATCACTTCCCCATGTAAGCTCTCGGTTGCATCAAATTTCATTTGTATCATCACAGACCAGAGATAATCACATTCAAATGGTCAATTGGTGACATCAGTTTAGCCCCGCCCCCTTCCAACAGGTAGGGGCCCCTGTTGGAAGGAGCAGTTGGAACAGTCGTTCTTTCTGCCAATAGCTTGAAATTGCAATTCAGTTCTACTGCGCTTGTGCCTTGTAAGGCAGCGCTGAGGAAGACGTCAGTGTGTGTCGCCTGGCGGACGGGTGCAAAAACTGCGCGAGAGCATCGGCGGTGGCGAGAGCATGGCGTTGCTGGAACCCCCGCGGTCGCCACGAGGCCTGCGGTGCGCTTTGCTGTGAGGGTCTCCAACGCCGCTTGTGCCTTTAATTTCATGTCGCAGTCAAGAGTCATAACTTCACTAACTGTCTCTGCACTACTGTCCATCCTGTAAACCAGTGGTACCCCTAGTGGGTGCAATGACCTCCCCAGCTCTCTGGAACCAAAAGATGGTCTCTCCTCAGTAGTCTCTGTAAAACTCAACCCTTTACCGGAAAATGGTCTACTCTTCTTATTCCTCAACTCCCCCTCTGATCCTTGCAGATTATTCACTTGCCTCCTTCTGTCATTCATTAACTCTTAACTGTTCATTTGTATTCATAATTGTTGCATGCTTGAGAGGCTTAACATCAGCATGACAGGGAGTCTGATGAGGACACTCAGAACACTGTAACCCTCATATATGTGTGTAATATCATTAGTAATTCATACATATTTCATGTAACACTAATTGGTTACAACACCAATGTTGGGATTTGGGTTTTCTTTGTGTTTATTTGAGTTTCTCTGTGTTTAGTTAGATTCTGTCTCTATGTGTCTCCGTGATGTCCTGTCTCTCCCTGTGATTGCGTCCCAGGTGTGTCTCATTCTATGATTACCTCCCTGTGTATTTAAGCCTACCTGTTGCTTTGTCTCTTGTCAGGTCCTCGTCATTCATCTGCGTCCTCTGTGTTCCAGTCTGCTGCGTTTCCTGGACTTGTATATTAAAATTCATCTTAACAATGACAAACTGGGCTTTCCGGCGTCTCCCTCTCCCTCACCTCCACACATCACCTCACATTATGACAGTAGGACCCGATCACAGAAGAGGTGAGGAGTTTGTCGCCTGCCCAAATCCGTGGTGGGGATCGCGGCTGGCCATCTGCCCGCCTGGAGTTGGTCCCTGCCATCACCGCCGCCCTGAGCTGCCGAAGGTCCCGGACCCTGAGCGTCATCACCGCTCTCTTCAGCTGCCGCCGGTCCCCGCGCCAAGGCAGCGCTCACAGCTGCAGCTGCCTGTTCCTGCACCACCCACTCCTGGGCTTCCGCCGCCCGCTTCGGAGTTTCTGCCCCTTGTGTTGGCTCCGCCCATAGAGTTCGCAGACGTGGCTCCGCCCCCCAGTGCTCCTCCCGAGTTTCTGCCTCCCAGTGCTCCACCCCCCCCCCCCCCCCCCCCCCCCCCCCCCCCCCGCCCCCCCCCCCCCCCCCCCCCCCCCCCCCCCCTCCCCCCCCCCGCCCGGCCCCCCCCCCCCCCCCGGCCCCCCCTCTCCCCCCCCCGCCTCCCCCCCCCCCCCC